>OX463849.1:5021693-5138727 GCA_949825065.1 Odontocerum albicorne
AGGCCGAACACGTGCCCAGAATGTCAGACTCCCGATGGACATGCGAAATAATCCAATGGTACCCAAGAGACCCAGAAGAAGACCTAAGGTACGCTGGATAGATGAAATCAGGAAGCATGGCAAACCGAACCTATAAATATAAGCACACAACAGGCCAAGGCTCAGAACGCCCAGTTCCATACCAAGCGCATGGAAAGATTCTTAAAAATAATACCACACAAAATCACTGATTCAATGCACATTAAAAAAATATTAAAGATTATAATTTTAATAAATAGCTTGGAAAAATGGAAGGATCTATATGTGCAACAATACCTACATAGTTATACACATTGCCATTTTTTTATCTGAAAGTATTATGAACACTTTTATTTTAATCTTCAACACTCAACAAATTCAAGCTAAAATAAATGTAATTAAAATATCCATAAAAAGTTAAAAAATGGTTAGGGTATCCACGAAATGAAAAATCCGCAAATATTCCGACGTGACATATTCCCACCCTCTTTTCATCAGACAAATTGTGTGTCGTTGTACCCGCGCCGGCCGACGTGAAGGCAGATCCGCTATATGCAAGAATCGAATAAATTTAAAATCGTGCATTTCAAACAGCTAAAATATTTAGAACATAATTTTTAGGAGGAATGCTAAATTATTGACGAGTGTTCAACAAGAGATGGATTCGGATTGTATTGTACTATCTTAGTTTACGGTACAACCTAGCGGATTTATTGATAAATGGCAATCTCTTCCAGCCTCCAGCAATGTATTTAATCCTTCCTTCCCTGTGATGTGTAACTAGTAAACATTGCTTCTAAAAACTTTAATATCTCTATAAATATAATAAATACTGACTTCAAATTTTAGATGTTCCTCCGTAATACATTTACGCATTGAATGAAAAAATAATAATTAACACTTATCGGCCACATTAGAGATATTTTATGAAAATCGGGAATAAATTCGCCAATACAATCAAACGTGTACCAGTGTGTGACGTAGGTCTATTCATTCTAAAACCCGCTATGGGTGAGGAAGTGACGCTATTCACGTCTCACTATACTTCGGTGTATGAGAACGCAAGAAATAGAATCTCCGTTTTGTGAACGACGGCCGATGTTTTTTTTTTCATGATTTCAGCAACTAAATTTAAATGATCACTTTTGACTTCAAATTTAATTAATTAAAGCGATTGGCTATGAATATTCTTATTTTTCCTATTTTAAATGGCTTATTTTTACATGTGTATTGATGAGTATTGAATACACAGCACCGGAACGCGCGGATTTTTTTAGCACAGGAAGGGAAAGGTTGAACAAACCACAAATGTAAAATACAGGAATAAAACAATAGCACAAAATACAAGATGGTTTAAATGTTTTAAATTATTAACTTTTAGAACTTTTCTTCAATTAACATGATTATACAACTAACCTTGCAAAGTAATAATTGCAAAGTAATTGTTTGAATTAATCTTATATTTCTCACTTAAGTACGTATGGTAATTTTAGATTAAAACCTTTATCATAAAATATTATCAACATTTTGTCGTTGCGGGGCCTCGTAGTTGATAATGCTCTCGCCATTCCAACGTCAATTAAGTTGGCAACCAAAGTTGTGTCGAGAAGTTTGTTTTCAAGTGAGTGAGCCGTTATACACCAGCAAACTCACCTATTTACACCGCTATATTGGATTCAATGGCACACCTGAAGGGAGACGATCGGAGCACACCAGCATGTTTCCTCCATTTTTTTAAGAGAATAGATATGACCGAAATCATCAAGTATTCTATATATTACTAGGCGGAAAAAACACCTGTGTCATTCGAGGAGAATGGCATAGCGTGGGGTTCGAACGAACAATCTTCCGCGCGTCAAAGTCCTTCCTTCCGTGGTTGCAGTCCTAAGACTGGTTTGCAGCAATTTGAACTCTTCTCCTCCATTCCCCCCTGTCCTGTGCGGCTCTTTTTAAGTCTGTGTATGTTGAGCAGCGCACGTCCACCAACAGGTCCTCCAGGTACTCTCGGCGTGGGCGTCCCCTAGAGTTTGTCCCCTCGGTCATACCCTCCATTATGGCATGCAAGAGGCCCTCTTGTCGTATTATATGACCGATCCATCTTGCACGCCTTTCGGACAGGATCCTGAGCAGGTGCCTTCCTCCTTCGATTCGTTGGAGAACCTCTTCATTTGTGATGCGGTCTCTCCAGGAAATTCCTAATAGTCTTCTATAGGACCACATCTCAAAAGCCTCTAGTATTCGTCTATCTCTTTCGGATATGCACCATGTCTCGCAGCCGTACATCAAGATACTCCATACATAGGTCTTGATGAGGAGTATTCTCAGTTTTAGGTCCATATTATTTGATTTTATTATTTTCGACCTTTTATTAAATGCAAGTCTAGCCTGATGTATACGGCTGTCGACCTCGCTCTTGGACCGACCGTCCCATGTTATTTTGCTCCCGAGGTAGACAAACTCCTTGGTGTTCTTTCCTTGGCGTCAAAGTCCAGTGCAGCCATAAACCCAAATAGACTTACATTATAGTGGAAGACATATTTTAGATTTAATAAGAAAAAAGCCGTTTTGATTGAACTGTTCCGTAATATAAGTAAAAAAAAAACAAGAGAGATGTTACTATTCTTATGTGTATAACTGAATCAATTTAACTAATGAATTTTAAATACAGAAAAGTGATCGATTTATCATAAACACATAAAACAATACAGCGTCAATCTAATGTGTTACTATCCCCTTTAGATAGGTCTTGAAAGGTTTCTTTGTAGTTCGTCATCCCTTGGTAAGTTTTCTAAGGTTGTCTTAACAAGTATATTTTTTCTAGACATATGTATATACGGGGAACTACCATATCTAATTACAGCAGTTACCACCTTCATATTCTTACATTAAATATAAAGGGTCTTTCAAATTAAGCGGTTTTTATTCATTCAATTTTTTTTAATTCTTGTTTAAAACACAATTTGCTTTTTCGACTTCAAAAATCTTTTTATTGGTCATTTAAGTATAATGTACGACATTAACCTTTCCTTCCCTGGGTATCTTCTACACGTTGCTTCTAATAACCATCAATATCTCTATAAATATAATAAATACAAGGTTAAGATTTTAGGTATTCCTCCATAATATATTTACGCATTGATTTAAAAAATAATATTAATATTAATGAGAATTTATCGACTACATCGTGGGTATTTTGTAAAGATCGAAAACAAATTCGCATTTAAACGCTGTGAGTGCCTCGACCTTGTGTCCTGACGATAGGTGAATAGTATGCGGGAAGCGCGACACTATATTCGCATCTCACTCTTGCAAACTCCACTGAATTGCGAGGAGCTGAATTGTCTCAACGTCGCAAGCATAAGCGTAAGCGCCGGGGTATGCGACTGACGTTCTGCGCCACAGTAGCTTCTAGGCTTGCAAATTGGTTACACGTACGCCCGTTCCGTGAGCGTTGCCAGATGGTTTTTTAATGTTTTCAGCAAATGAATCTCAATTATTATAATTTTTAACTTCAATTATAATTAATTAAGGGGATTATCTATGAATGTTCTTATTTTTCCGATTTAAAATCGCTAATTTTTGATCGCGTACTCACTACCCAACACCGGAGCACGCGTTTCAATTTTAACACCGTAAGGGAAGGGTTAAAACACATAAAAACAATATACGCCAAATGTCCACCTCTTGCAGCTTCACATATGTCCACTCTTTTATAAAAAAAAATCGATGAAATTTTGGCATACTTGCGGTTTTATCTCTTTAGGTCTATTCTCACCAATAACGCAAATAATTTCGTCCTTCAGCTCAGAAATTGATTGGAGGTCATTCTTATAGACCTGGCTTTTCACATAACCCCAGAGAAAATAGTCCAACGGTGTCAGATCATATGATCTTAGTGGCCAATTAACATCACCGTTTCCGGAGATTACAATACATAAAATAATTCAACAATTTGAACCAGTTGTTGTATTGTATACGACTCCATTTTTATAAATGTCATACATTAATTACACTTCTCAAATGTCACAAGTTCCAAGCAAGTTCTTGACGCCATCTGTGTTTTATCGAAGAATTTAAAAAATCGCTCAATTTGAAAGACCCTTTATTGGTTTTTTTGTTATATTTTTAATCCGTCAATAAGAGTTGATTCGAATCCCTATTTATAGTTAATTTATATTAGTTGATTTGCATGCTTTGAGGAAAGTCTGCTATCTAAACGGTGCTACGTAAATTACCCTTTCATTGTTATTATAAGTGATGCAACGTTTGTATACCATAGAATACGAATTGATTTATCAGGAATTTGTTAATAAATCACAATTAGAAAAAAAGAGATTAGGTTTTTATCACTTTGGGTGATTGAATCCGAAATGAACGACTTAGTTACTGAGGACATATTTTTAACTCATATAAAATTAGATATTTGTCATCCCATTGAATTAGCGCCTGCTTGCATAGCAAACAATAAAAACAGTCTGGCTTCAGCCCGTTGCGAGGGGGTTTAGGTGAAAATATTCCAGGAAGATATTTGCCAAAATTTCGACACTGTAATTTTATGCCCGCGGAGGGTAACGAACCCCGTATTTATACTGCAAACGTATTAATTTTATGGCAGCAACCAGTGCAGTCACAAATTTGAAGTTATTTAAAAACTTAATTAGATCTATATGATGGACAATTTACGTTTCTAAGCAATTAATTTAACTAACTAAAGATTTTTTCCTCAAGTTTTAAAGAAAAAATATGTTAAATTGTATATTAGATACCTTTAATCATCACATCCTCGCTTCGAACGTGAAGTTCTATAAAAGTCAACAAAATCACAGCAATCCCTTAGTCGCTGCCCTGGGGGTTCACGAGAGTAAATCCGATCTACCCTACCGTTGTAAGCACAGGCTCCTGAAGCATTATCTGTTGCCTGACTAGTCCATCTACACTATTAGCTACGAGGACCAAAGTCTGAATGAATGTGATGGAATACAAGTAGCCTGAACGAGTGGATTTGTTCTTGCTAAATAATTAGTTGTAAGAATTGTTATCTAGTTATAAGAAGTATGTAGGTGTTAATTATTTCTAATATTCATATATTAAGATTATAAAAAACAAAAATAAAATTACATTTCGGAAAATAAGATTAAGTTCATAAATTATAGTACATAAATAAAATTTGCTAAATTATAAATGTGTATATAGGTATAGCCTTGACAAATATCTGTATCATATATTACTTTGTTTAATAAAAAAAGGATACCTTTAATATCTATAACATATTCAATATGATGCGTATTAGGTACCAATATCTTATGACATATTCAGTATAATGCGTATTAGGTACCAATATCTATAATATATTCAATATAATGCGTATTAGATACTAATATCTATAAAATATTTAATATATTGCGTATTAGGTACCAATACCTATAACATATTCAATATAATACGTTTTAGGTACCAATATCCATAACATATTCAATATAATACGTATTAGTTACCAATATCTATAACATATTCAACATAATGCGTATTAAGTACCGATATGTATAATATATTCAATATAATACGTATTAGGTACCAATTTCTATAACATATTCAATATAATGCGTATTAAGTACCAATATCTATTAAATATTTAATATAATGCGTATTAAGTACCAATATCTATATAACATATTTAATGCCTTCTTGTTTCGAGGCTTCTACAGTTACACTCCGTGAGAAGTTCGGCATAATGAGCATATTTTGGGTAATCGCCCTTTGTTCTGTACCATAGATATCTGAGGATTTTTTTTTGTATTTGTTCTATATTGTTTTTATATTTGAGCTGATAAGGAGCCCAAACCGTAAATGCATATTCTAATTTGGTTCTTATTAGATAATTATATAAGTTTTAGAGGATATCAGTGCTTTTAAATTCTCTTGATATTCTCATTATAAAACCGAGTAGTTTGTAACAGTCCGATATCAAACGCGAGACATGGTTTACGAACGTGAGTCCGACATCAAAGGTTACGCCCAAATCTTTGAATTCAGAAACTCTGTTTAGTGCCACTCCCTGTATAGTATACTAATAGTAGATTGGTGAAAACGATCGACTATAAGATACACAGGCATAGTTATTAATGTTGAACAGGAGATGATTTTGCTCACTCCAGGAGACTAGGGAGTCTGGGTCCTGTTGGAATTGTGCACAGTCGAGAGGTGAATTAATCTTTATGAAAATTTTCAAGTCGTCAGCGAACAATAAACATGTCGTGTGACTTATGGAATTTTGAATGTCGTCTAGTAATATGAGGAATAGTAGAGGACCTAAATTAGATCCTTGTGGTATATTAGGGGACCTAAATTAGATCCTTGTGGTATAGTAGGGGACCTAAATTAGATCCTTGTGGTATAGTAGGGGACCTAAATTAGATCCTTGTGGTATACCAGATCTTGCGATAAATTCCACAGAAGACTTGTTATGTTCAAGTGTATATAATATAACTCTAATTTATAATACGTATTTAGTCAGATTCTAATTCCTAACTGTCCCATAATATTAGCATTTATGTGCTAACATAAAAAGTCCTTAAAATTAGTTTTTCATAGTTTAAGCCCTTTTATTTATCCCACACAAGTTCAACCCTATTGAAACTTTTTAAGAACTTTCAGTTAGAGTTGACTGAAAATACACGTTTTTCCTTTATTTGTTTTCGTTTTTTTTTTTGTTCCACTACTGGGTATCGTTTTCGGTAAAATTATTTATACACCACTGACTACCCTGTCTCCTGTCAAATATACGAATTTGTGTAATGTAGGTTTGGGTTCACCATTCTTTTATATTTATCGGTATTCAATATAACATTCAATATCGGTATTCAATAAAATTGTCTTTTTATTTTGATTCCCCTATACAAGATTTAAAAAAAATGTGTTACTTTGGAGATAGTGCGAGCTTTAAGTGTTTTGAAATGCCTGAAGGATATGGTATTTTGCAATTCACAAAAGTGTTTTGAAACTACATATGTTTTTTTATTCTCCACGGTGGAGTGTGTCCCTAAGAGATAAAGTCAGGTCAGTTGGTGTGTCCCTAAGAGATAAAATAAAAAGCTCACGCATTTGTGGAAGCCTTGGTGTTACAGACATCAACAGCAAGATGGAGGAGAGGCGATTGAGATGGTATGGGCACGCTGGACGCAGAGCACCCGATCAATTGTGAACCAGGCAATCTCCATGGATCTTCCTCGAATAACAACCAGAGAAAGACCAAAGAATTCATGGGTTGTGCAAAAAGATAACCTGATGCAGAGGCACGGCCTGGGGACGTAGTCCGGGGCAGAAGAGCATACAACCTGAGGACGAGGACAGCTGACCCCAACAGACTTTGCAGACAGTGAGTTGTAATGGAGCCAGGGAGAAGAAGACGAAGACACTGGTGATGACATGTCACTCAATTGGTTCTAATATCTAAACTGGAAGTCACTGAATGTTTAGCCATCTCACTGATTTTGAATAAATATAATAGAGGATGATTTATTGCATGGTTTTATTAATCCATGACATAAAAACTAAATCCTCTAATATCACTATGCAGTTGAAATTGCAGAATACCTATTTTGCGCAACTAGAAAATAAACCCCTAAGGAACAAAATTAGGAGTTTAAATAATTAATGTTTGAAGTAAAAAAGTCTTTAAAAATATTCGGTACTATCCAAGTCATGAGCGACAAAAAATGGTTTGACATTTTATCCCCTTTAGAACACGATATTAACGAGCTAATTTGATACCAAATAAATCTTTCGAGTTTACAGTTAAACCTGACAGGTTTATTATTACTCGCATGTGACCACCAGGCATTTGTCAAAGAGGCCTGAAGTAAAAATTAGATCTAAATTCTTTTTAAAAAATGAGTTTGAACGAGAAACAACCCCCCAATCTCCGAGTTGAGAGATAGACATTTTAACAACAAGACCAAGTAGGTGGCCTGGAACCAAGAAAACATTTAATAAAATTGCTTCAATGACAAAATGTGATTAGCCAATGGTACCTTTCTAGTGCCACATACGTGCATATTTTATCAATTTATTATTTTTTTAGGTCAAGAATTTTACCACATTGAACAGAAATTATGTGTACCCTATAGTATGCAGGAAGTGTTGCCGAATCGGTACACTGCCATTATGAATTTATCTCTGAAGTTTTGTACCTTCATTTAAAAAATAACTAAAAATATTACTTTCTTAACTTATCATTTCTTTCAAAAGAGAATGATGTAAACAGCAAGTTATCAAACTAATATATATTATCCGCTTTCCGATAAATTATAGGAAGAATATTTCATGAGATAGGGCCAACTGTCCCAAAAGGATTATCAAAGTAAGTATGGATTTAAGTTTAACTTTCCTCAACAAGGCGGATTGTGGTATGAAACCGAGACTATCTTAGCGTACCACTTAGCCCAAAGAGCATGTACCTTAAATATATTGCAGTCATGTATCAGAATGCCAGATCATTAAAGGCTTCAAATGCCTTAAGACATATATTGAACTCCGTTCACTCAGGTCATTTCAGTGACATATCGTGTTTTCTGGCTCTCCCACTAGCCTCATTCCCAATATCCCCTCATATATCCTAGCTGTTGTCTCGACAGCATTATTGAACTCCGTTCACTCAGGTAATTTCAGTGGCATATCGTGTTTTCTGGCTCCCCCACTTATCTCATTGCCAATACCCCCTCATATATCCTAGCTGTTGTCTCGACAGCATTATTGAACTCCGTTCACTCAGGTCATTTCAGTGACATATCGTGTTTTCTGGCTCTCCCACTAGCCTCATTCCCAATATCCCCTCATATATCCTAGCTGTTGTCTCGACAGCATTATTGAACTCCGTTCACTCAGGTAATTTCAGTGGCATATCGTGTTTTCTGGCTCCCCCACTTATCTCATTGCCAATACCCCCTCATATATCCTAGCTGTTGTCTCGACAGCATTATTGAACTCCGTTCACTCAGGTCATTTCAGTGACATAGCGTGTTTTCTGGCTCTCCCACTAGCCTCATTCCCAATATCCCCTCATACATCCTAGCTGTAGTCTCAACAGCATTATTGAACTCCATTCACTCAGGTCATTTCAGTGGCATAGCGTGTTTTCTGGCTCCCCCACTAGTCTCATTCCCAATATCCCCTCATATATCCTAGCTGTTGTCTCGACAGCATTATTGAACTCCGTTCACTCAGGTCATTTCAGTGACATAGCGTGTTTTCTGGCTCTCCCACTAGCCTCATTCCCAATACCCTCTCATATATCCTAGCTGTCGTCTCGACAGCATTATTTAAAAAAAACAAATCCAACTGTTTGTAACATAAATGCAGTAATTAAATATAATTCCAATATTTGTTTTATAACAAAATTTTCGAAAGTGAACAATATTATGGACCACTTTTTACGAGTATTATACATCTGTTATGTAATATACTTGTAAATAAAAAGTTTATTATCTTATTAGTACCTACATGATTATTTGGTATAATCATTCATTGTACACTTATATTGAATACATTATAATTTGACAAGCTTAATGCAAAATACAATCCTTCCAATTTACTAGAAACATGTTTTTTTCTCTTTCATATGGTGATGCCCTTGAACATAGCTACATTAGTGATTTGAACATATTAAAGATCGTGGCTACTAGAAAATGATAGTGGCTACGTGGATTGTCTCCGACTCCAGTAATTGAGCCTTTAGGTTTATAACTACTGGAGAAGGCACGGAACACGCGGTTAGTGATAGACCTTGGTAAAATTACCGTACATGAAGACACAACATTCACATACTCGTACGTACTACGCAAGAGGTGTTTGGCCACGCGGTAATGCACTACTGGACTTCCGCGCTATGCTACTCAAAATTGACTAATGAAATACAGGAGTGTCTTATTAAATACGAGTATACCACATAGAGAAAGAATTTATGTAAAAAAACGACCTGAAAGGGAATCGATTCCTAGACAATTGAAGACCAAGCAAGTATGTTTACCACTGTTGATTTGTAGGTACATTTTGTATTCTCCATATTGACAATACTCTGTGTGACAATGCTCTAAATACTCGTATAGTTTGTCGAGTATTGTTACAAAACGTTTTGTAAATGTCCAAATAGTGTGTGCGTATATAAGGGGCAACGCATGTATCAGAAGTGGTCCACATTAAATAAACTTAACATCATCATCATCATCATCAATGGCGCTACAGCCCATTGTGGGCCCCGGCCTCCTCCAGCAGTCGTTGCCATTCCCCCCTATCCTGGGATGCACTCCTCCAGCCCCTGATGCCAATCACGTTTGCATCATTCTGCACCCCATTCATCCACCTAAGCCTCGGTCTACCCACGCTACGTCTTCCTTGGGGCTTGGAAAAGAGTACTTTGTTAGGCATTTCTTCTTCTCCCATTCTTGCTACATGCCCCGCCCAACGTAGCCTCCCAATTTTGATGTATTTTATGATGTTGGGCTCTTTGTATATGCTGTATAACTCCCTCATTATATCTCACTCTCCAAGATCCATTTTCCTGTATGGGTCCGAATATTTTTCTGAGTATTTTTCTTTCAAATATTAGAAGGGAAGATTCGTTCTTCTTACTCAATACCCAGCATTCAGACCCATATGTGAGGACAGGTCGTAGCAGTGTCTTGTAAATGGTAAGTTTTGTCCTTCTGGACAACAACCGAGATATAAGGTGTTTTCTCAGACCAAAGAAGCATCTATTTGCCATGAATATTCGACGTTTAATCTCGATAGATGCATCATTAACACTTGTCACTATGGATCCCAGGTAGGTGAAGGTGTTTACATGTTCTATTGTATGAGAACTTATATTAATCGTGGTAGGTGTCTGGTTATTACGGGGTGCTTTAGTGGCTATCATATATTTGGTCTTATCGGAGTTGATGCGAAGTCCCATTCTGTTTGCGGCCCTCTCCAACTGAACAAATGTCTCCATCATTGCTTGTGGGGATCTACCAATAATGTCAATATCATCCGCGTAGCCCAGTATTTGGCTTAATTTGTAGAAAATTGACCCATTTGTCTGTACTCCGGATTCTCTTACACACTTCTCTAGAGCCATATTAAAAAGTAGACAAGCTAGTGCGTCTCCTTGACGCAGTCCATTCATTGTGTAAAATGGTTCTTAGATATCATTCTGAATCCGGACTCTACATTGTGATTGGTTCATAGTGAGTCTAACCATCCTTATGAGCTTGTTAGGAATACCCAAGTCCTTCATGGCCGCATAGAGTTGAGAGCGGTTTATGCTGTCATATGCAGCTTTGAAATCGATAAAGAGGTGGTGTGTATCGACATTATACTCTAGGGTTTTTTCCAATATTTGGCGGAGAGTGAACATCTGGTCTATAGTGGATCTCCCCGGACGAAATCCGCTTTGATATTGGCCTACCAGGTCTCCAGCGTACGGCAGCAATCTGGAGAACAGGACACCGGCAAAGACCTTATATGATGCATTCAGTAGGGTAATTCCTCGATAGTTGGCACATTGCATTGTATCACCTTTTTTGTGGAGTGGGCATATGATTCCAGTCCTCCAATCGTCTGGTACAGTTTCTGAGTCCCATGTTTTCTCCACGATGGTATGGATCATAGCGGTTAGTTCAGTTCCTCCGTACTTAAGTAACTCACCAGGGATATCGTCATGTCCTGGAGACTTATTATTTTTGAGGTTTTTTATGGCTGTTTTTACTTCCATTAGACATGGTGGTGGTATGTTTTCTTCGTCCTCAGCATAGGGATTCTCTGTATCAATGTCATCGGAATGGTTGTTATTAAGAAGTTCCTCAAAGTGTTCGGCCCAACGTTTCAAGATATCCACTGTATCGTTAAGAATTTCGCCATGTCTGTTTTTACAGGCAGTTACCCTTGGTTTATACTGTTTGCGCTGCTGATTAATCCTCCGGTAGAACTGTCTACATAATCCCCGTGAGTTGAGGTTTTCCAGCTCACTAATCTGGGACTGTTCCCACTCTTTCTTTTTCATCTTGTGGATTTTATTTTCATCCCTTCTTCTCCGTTTGTATTCCTCAGCATTGCTTCTGGTATTCCGTTGTTGTAATCTGAGATATGCCTCATTCTTATTCTGTGTTACCTCTGAGCACTCGTTATCGAACCAGTTAACCGGCCTTCCAGATTCAACACATCCAAGTATTTCAGCAGCAGTTCTCTTGACGATAGTCTGGCACTTCTCCCATACATTATTGAGTTCTTGGGTTCCATCCACTTCAGCGAGTTCTCCATTAAGTTTTTCCACATATTGGGTACGCTTCTCACGGTCTTTCAATGCTTTTGTATTAAATTTAGTGGATCTAAATAAACTTAACAACCACTACACTATTTCGCAAACAACTTATCTTTCTATTTTTGGTTTTCTACTAAATGTGATGTTAAAAACAATTTGGAATATAATGTTTTAAAAAACCTTCTGAAATAACTTAAGTTCAAACAATTACGCAAAATTATTTCAAGCACGTTAAATATTTTGTTGAAGCATGGAATATTTACGAAAGGTCAACACGTGGTGAGGTCATAAGGCAGGGCCATGTAAAAAAGACGAAAACCATAGTTTAACTTAATGCCGATGTTTGTTTTTTAAGGGAAAAAGTCGACTTAGTGACTTGTCATTTTTGTCATTTTTGAAAGCCATCGATAATTACCGATATTTGTTCTTATCCTATAGCTGGCTTCTCTTATTACATTAGTTGACACTTCGAATCTCAGTTTCTAAAACTATGTTTCGGAATCCAGTTTTTTTGAAAAATGATTACAGTTCGGTTTTCACTTAAGCTCTCTTTTACATATTTTTTTATTTTTCAGAAGAGATTTCACATGGTAATAAGTGAGTTAGTAATATTATACTCAACCAAAGCGTATTACAATAAAATATTGTACAATGTTTTATGAAAATACATGAAAAATGTCACTACACTAAAATTGAATGTCGAACTATCACATATCGGTAGACCTACAAAAGTTTTTTTGCAGTTCGTCTTCCCTTGGTAAGTTTTCTGCGGTTTTCTTACCAAATATGTTTTCAAAACATATGCAAATGCGGGGAAGTACCAAATCTGATGGACACAGTCACCACCTTCCTATTACATCCGGCATAGTATTTCATTGCACAATAATGTAGTGTTAACTTGTTATTTGTAACATATAACGCCTGCATAAAAATACTAGACGAATACAGCAATTATTATGAGCATTGTGCGAATTTTCTAATGACTAAAATTTTATTTCATTTTCTACAATGTGAGACGACCTCTGTGGCTTAATTGGTCAGACATGTATCATCCAACCCGTGCGTTATGGGTTCGATTTTCGTTGGTACTCAATTATTTTTATAATGGGGTTCTTGTCTGATTTTCCTTAAAGGTATCATTTCTTGTTGATCGAAAGAGATTATTACATATCAATAAGACTGTCAGGTTGAACGGTATAAAAGGAAAGTGCAATACAATACAACACAACACTTTATAATAAAAACCATTGATCGAATAATCTTCTCAAACGGCAAAATATATCATTGCAAAGTGATTTAGTAAGTTTAAATAACGCATGCATAATAAAACTACATAGATAAGACAATGAGTATGGACATTGTATGAACTTTAATATGACTTGGATTACTTATAAGAGTATATTACAGGAGTTGTTTTTACTTTATATTAAAGTATTTATGTGCCAACTTTGACATATGAGAGTGAAACGTGGAAAATACTGAAAGGAGATCAATAAATGCTGTGTAAAAGTGTACTCTGAAAAAATACATGGTATGACAATGTATGCCAGAAAATGGAATGAAGGGCTTAGGAAGGAATGTGAATTTAAGGTTGAAACGCCAAGGGACGCAGTAACGTTCTCTGAGGTGGTTTGCCAATTAGAACGAATGCATGAATAAAAGCTAAAAAAACAAATGTACAGTGCAGCGTTTCAGTCTGCTTTTCGCTTAAGGTTTTTTTAATATATTTCTGATTGCTTGGAAGAGGATGGCTATATGACAATAAACCCACCAGGCTGGACTGCAAACAACGAAAGTCTAATACAATGCATGACAGTTTTGGTGAACAAGGTAGCTAATAAATTTCAAAAGAGTAGATTAAGATGGTTTGGGTGTATTAAAAGAAAGTCTTCGGAATATATCGAAAATACTGCAATATATTTCAACGTTTCGTCAAAGACAATGTCGTCTTCCGGCCATGCTCCTCAACATGTGCACACCGCTAATGTAGATACTACAATATATGTTGAGAAGTACCATACGAATAAATTAATTGGATGAATGCCAAGATGAAGATAAATTTTAGCAACCACAACCATCTTGAAAAAATAATTATATTAATAATATTAATAATGCTGATGGTGATAACAATTATAATAATAGTAAAGTATTACAATTATAATAATAGTAAAGTATATTAGTAAATAATAATAATCATAATAACAATAAAAATAATAATAACAATGATAATAACGATAGTAATAATAATAATAATAATGATAATACTAATAATAATAATTATTATAATAAAAAAAAGTAATATTAATAATGATGACGACGATGATGATGATGATGTTAAGATGACGATGATGATGATGACGATGATGAAGAAGAAGAAGATGATTATGATAATGTTGATGATTATGGTGACGATGGTGATGATGATGGTGATGATGATGTTGATGATGATGGTGATGATGATGGTGACGATGGTGATGATGATGGTGATGATGATAGTGATGATGATGACGATGGTGATGGTGATGATGATAGTGATGATGATGACGATGGTGACGATGATGACGATGGTGATGATGATGATAATGATGATGATGATGATGGTGATAATAATAATAATTATTATTAATATTGTATTATTATTATTATTATTAATAATAACAATAATAATAATTAATATTATTATTATTATTATTGTAATGATAATAATAATAATAATTATTATTATTATAACAATAATACTACTAATAATAATGATAACTTTAATAATAACAATAAGAAGAATAATAAAACGATAATTTATACAGTTAAGGGCGCTCTTACTCGGGATTCGATGCCACTATTATCGATAGATGTACTGGGATCATATCACATGCAAAGAAAAAACAACATACTCGTACACATATACGTTTAGGATTTCCTTTGGGCAATTTGTCTGGCACCTTGTTTCCACACCATACTTGGTGTTGTCGTTTTCACTGGCTCAAAGGACCTCTGCTATGCCACTGGATAGAAAGTGGCCATTGATTATTGGCATTCTGGTTTCAGTATTTTATTTTGTACCTCATTCTAATTGAATTTATTTAGCGCTACTTAAGAGCTACCTTAAATAAATTAATAAAAAAGCTCTTTTAAGGCGACAGTGGATTAAAATTAATTTATTGTTTAATTTAAAAAAAGATGGAAGTAATTTAAATACTGTAGAAATGAGAGAGTTGCGTAAAAATATTGGAAAATCATATTATGGCGGAATAAATTTGTAATGAATGCTGATTGAAAGGCAATGCAGTGATTAAAATGAAAAAGGGACGTTGAGATAGTTGAGTCATGTAGAAAGAATGAATGTTTAAAGATTTGCAAAAATGTTCTGTATGAGAATTTTGGGAACAACTAGAAAAAAATTGCATGACTAAATTTAGTAAAGTCTGAAGAATTAAAAGCCATTATAATAGATAGTACGTCAGGTGAGATGTATGGACGTAACAGAAACAAAATATATGAGCTAAGATAAAATCAAGTGGAGATTTGTTTTTTATGTCTTTTCTATTAAGGGCACAGCGAGATATTAAGGATGATGAAAATTTCTACATAAGTACGTTCATATCTAAAAGTTTACAAACTTTTAATCAGCTTTGCGTCCTTAGGAACTGTTTTCAAGTAATCTGATATCCCATAAAGTGACAATATAACCTCTAATCAAAATATTCATGGCCACAATATTAGGGAAGAGAACAAGCTTAAAAGTCCAGTGTTCCTTCAATTGTTTAAAACATTGTTTTCCAAATTTTTTCGCCCCGTAGACCACTTGTCGTTTTTTTTTGTTTTCCGTAGACCTCCTGCCTGCCTTATATTGAATTATCCTAAAATTATTAACTTCAAATGTGTTTTTAACAGCTAACACAGTGTTGTTCACCTTGATAAGGTTTTTTGTAAAAAAAGAAAAACAATTTTTATTCATATCTTTATTGAAAAGACACAAAATACAAGTGAATATTTGGCTTTGGAACGAAATAAATCAAAACCTAGTAAAATTCTTACATGAAATTCATATACAAATATTACTATTAATGAAAGGGATGAACCTGATGCTCTGATAGCAATGGTTTAATACTATATTTGGCTTCAAATTAGTGAGGTACGAGTATAGTCTTAAATCTCCACGTTCAGTGATTTTCATTCAATTTTTTTTATTCGTAAGAAGATTTTAAACCGCGCTTTAACCTCTTTCCACGAGTAATGAAGATGAAAAAGCTAACAAAAACTTTTTTGCGATAGTCCATAATGCAGGTAAATTTCTAATGATAAAATAATATTTATTTTTTAATTTATGGTTTTGTAATTTATTTTTATCAAACACTGTTTATTCCACTTTTTTGTGACGGTATAACCCTACCGGTTTGAAGGCTTTCACCTTATCTTCAGGGGAGCGCAAACAAGACTAAATGCTGTTCGAACTGGTACCGATATACGCGCTTCAACGGTTGGAAGTTGGGGGGTGAGGAAGGCACGGGACAATTTCGGCCAAGAGCGGAGAGATTTTTGGGGAAATAACTGTTCAACAGATTTTCCGATCGGTGTACTGACTTAGAAATTTCTAGGGCCTCTGATCTGAGTTACCACTGATATGTAAGAATTTGGCATCATCGATAGAAAAAGTATGATTCTCACGGTGACAATGATTATCCATTTAAGAATAAATTAGAGGATTTGTTAAGGCGGATTTGTGTTCACGAAATCTCTTTTGAAAAGATCTTCCTGTCTTTACTATATATAAATTATCAGTCAGCACATAAAAGTTTATACACACCACTGTTGCTAAGTATTCCATTTTTGCCTTTCCCATTAAATATTTAATGGGAAAGGCAAAAATGGAATACTTAGCAACATTCTTTAACATCTTATTTTATCTTCTTCAATTTTGCTTTAATTTTGTTCAAGCATTCTTTTCTCCAACTACAGATTGCATTATAATTTTTTTGAGTGAGTCTTAAGTCACCCATCCGTTCAACATATATAAACTATACTTATCGTGCTTTTTTCATATTCCTTAGCACATCAAATTTTAACTGATATTCATCCAAAATAATTACTTTTCTTAATCTTTCATACATCAACACTCCACATATTCTTTTTATTGCACGCATTTCTCCTTAATGTGCTCCTTTAATTAATTTTCCACACCCACGTTTCACTCTCATGTTTCAATGTTCACCCCTATTTTTAATCCCTTCCTCCCCGTATTTCAAAAGTTGCTTAATACAAAATAATTATAATACAATACAATTCCAGTTCAATCCAAATTAAAAAAAGTCGTATTCCTTTTACAGAATCAACATCTATTTTTAATTAGAGAATATTTCAAAATCGCATAACAAGTGCTGGTATTTGCAAAAGTTCAAATCGAATAACAAGTGCTGGTATTTGCAAAAGTTTAAATTGCCAAAAGCTTTTTTGAGTTAACTTTTAAATGAACATTGAGGGGTTAAACTACGTCATGTTTGGATGCAATCAGTTACATTGACATAATTGTTTCCGGAGAATTGAATAACTTTTTGATAGCTGGTTTTTTCGATGGAATGAATGGTGTATTGAAAACTGCCTTTTGATTGACTGTGTCAGTGCCATGCATTTTTTAATAATAACTTTTTTGACATAGGGAATGAATATACGAGTATGTCTTTTGTTAGGAGAATTTAGGTTTAATTTTTATGGTGACTAAATAGCATATAATGTCACAGTATGTTTAATGTATGTTACATTCGAACCTTTTGAAATTTGTCTTGTTGTTTCATAACAGTTGGTACAGCAAAATTTCAATTATATTCGTTGTCACGCCTTTTTGCTAAATTTAAGAAACAAGAATTATATGTACACAATTGATTACATAAATCAATTCACCAAATATCAATCTTACCAAGGTGACAGGGCCGGACAGGTCAGTCGGCTTCTTAACGAGACAAGTACTCTTTAGGTCTCTGGGGTATTGTTGGGTTCTCTTAACTCTGAATAAGTCTCTCTAGTTTCTCGCTGGGACAGGCGACACAATTAAACAAGAACAATTTGTAATGAAACAGTTTATTGTATTGTAAAAAAAAAAGAAAAAATAAAAAAATTATATATAAAAAAAACTAGACGAATGTCTAGAAAAAAAGTTTTAAAATTGGCAACAAATATAAAAATGTGTTGTGTTTAGCAAGGGAGATTCCAATAACAATTTAGAGCTAAACTTGAGCGATGGTTAAAATGTGCGGACAAAATTCACATTAAAAATAGGAGGAAATAATATTCACCCGTAATCAAAATGGCGTCCTGGAGTTCTGTGATATATGAGGAAGACCAGTGTCGGATCCACGTCTGTATCTCAGCACGTTCAGCACGGAACGGAATGCGCGAGCCAGCTAGCCGGCTTCCCCTTGGCAAGCAAGTACAAGGAGACAGTGCTGCCAATCTCGACCAAGGTCGCCCGTAACAATGTTGTCATTGAATAAAAATGTACCTGACTGCAAGGGTAGTTACCCCTATTTTATTGTTTTTAGTATTTTAAAATATTCAAGTATTTCATAATATTTTAATCTTCCCATTTTCAAGGCAAGCACATGGTCTCAACACCACAAGTTTCATAAATTATGATATGTCGCGAATTAACAATTTCGAGGACGTGAAGTATGCAATTTAACAAATATAGTCCTAACACCCCACCCTAAGTTATTGAAAGAACAAAAAAAAACAAACAAAAAAAAAAATTATCCTCCGTATATCACAGACGCATCAGTCCGAGGGATGTTTCTAAGGAGCGAGGGGTGTATGTACCCCTCACCGGATACGGTTTCGTGGCCGATTTATCTCTAGTCAGCATTTGCCATAGGTGTAGTCTTAATTGGTGTAAGACCGACCACGAGGAAGGGAACCACGTAAACCTTTCCTTAACTAGGCTCCTAAACAATTTAACTTCAACACATAGCCGGTTACACAGGAGCGGGAAACAATCCTTCCCAACTCCTTACACAAAAAAAAATACACAAAGGTACAAGATTACAAGAATTGATACAAAACAAAACAATGCACAATGGTACACGATTACAGGAAATCGATACAATATTATTAAAATCAAATCACACAACAAGAAATTAAAATAATACTATACAATCGGGTAATATAATTAATAAAATATTAAACTGCAAGGTCAACTAACAATCAAATGTTGACCAAGAGGGAAACAAATCAGTTAAGCCATTCTCTCATTACAATATTCTGAGAAATGGACACAGCTTAACCAAAATAATAAAACAAATCTGCAGTCTTCTCCCAAAGGCTGACTTTAGTGGGTTCACTGTAGGTCACGGGCCAACCTATGAACCAGCTGCTCTTCAAAGGTGATTCCTGAAATTCTCCCCTCTCAATGTGGATTCCGTCCAACCAACCACCCACATGGCTCAACACAAAATTAGAATCCCACCTCCCTTGCCACACCAAAGACAACACTTTACAACACATTCCTTTCCTCACCCTTCCCTATACTGCACAGTCGGGAACCGATAAATTTTAAAGCGGCCCCATATCACGGGCGCTTTCCACAATACGACCGCCCCTGGCACACAGCACAAGACGGTCCAAACTTCCGGCCACTACCGGGCGTAGTGATAACAACAATGATAACAATAAATTTCGCAATTGCCAATATCTATCATTTAAAAATTTCAAGAGGTTCACACAGAACCTTATACGTCAAATTACAAATATCCTATGGTTCACACAGAGCCACTTTCGAGGACTTGTAACTCCTTAAGTTCAGACAGAACTTTATACATTGAATAACAAATATCCTATGGTTCCCACCGAACCATTTTCGAGGACTTATATCTCCTTAAGTTCAGACAGAACTTTATACATTGAATAGCAAATATCCTATGGTTCACACCGAACCATTTTCGAGGACTTATATCTCCTTAAGTTCAGACAGAACTTTATACATTGAATAACAAATATCCTATGGTTCACACCGAACCATTTTCGAGGACTTATATCTCCTTAAGTTCACACAGAACTTTACACATAACTTGGGTTTCCTCAGACTCCAAGGTCTGGACAACCGTTGCAGTAACAATTCACCACCACACAGAATGGTAACTGTATAGGTGGAGCCTTAGTTCCTTAAAAAAAAAAAAAAAACACAAAACATGATAGAAAATTGGCAAGTAGCCCCGGCTGACAGCAGGACGCGTCTACGGACCCCCAGAACAGAGCCAAGAATCACGTGATACCACTTACACAACTTTGGTCATCTAGGATCCGAGCGACAGACACGCGACCCCCCCGAACCGAAGCTACCCTAGCCCGACACATGTGCATGACAGAACACATCTGTAATCGCAATCGCTAATTTGGGTTCATGAGGCCCGTGATGGAGACACACAGCAATCCATCCCAGATGTATTCTCAGGCCATCTTCAAAACCTTTATCGGTTGGGAGGCTAGCTTCCCCCAACCCGGACTCTTAAGGCTGCCCAGGGCCTCTCGGTGATTCACACCGAGCCAAAGTAAGGAGACAATGATAAACAACAACAACTGGGAATTCAATTTACCGAGCGAGACCCACCATACGTCCGACCACAAGGGCACGGGTTCGTTTCGAGATTTAACCATCCAAGAAACGCAGCCCCCAGTCATGACGCATGCTGCCAACACTACAGTAACCAGAGCTCTTATTCCAAAACTCAAAACAGAGCAAACTTTGGAATCCAATTTACCGAGCGAGACCCACCATACGTCCGACCACAAGGGCACGGGTTCGTTTCGAGATTTAACTATCCAAGAAACGCAGCCCCCAGTCATGACGCATGCTGCCAACACTACAGTAACCAGAGCTCTTATCCCAAAACTCAAAACAGAGCAAACAATACAACGGTAATCACCGTAACAGTTACATAAAATCGGTACAAGTTCAAAACAAACAAAATTAGAACGGCAATTACCGTAACAGTTACATAAATTTGGCACAAGTTCAAAACAAAACAAAAATAGAACGGCAATTACCGTAACAGTTACATAAAATCGGTACAAGTTCAAAACAAAACAAAATAGAACGGCAATTACCGTAACAGTTACATAAATTCTGTCAAAGTTCATTCGAGAACGCACCATACTCTTATCCTTATTCCTCCCAGCAGCACCACTACAACCTCCACATTTCCCATAAACCTTTCATCGCGCTGCCTAACAGACTACCATGCGACCCCGTACTCGGTGAGTGCTTTGACAGAACAAAATACATTATAATATTTTACACAACAACAAAAAAAATTAATCATTTTTATTTCAAATTATATACTCCACACTCAACAGGAGCCAATTCGTAAACAAGATGACTTACTTCGATACTATAGCCCTTCAACACCGTGGAATGCTACACCTCTCTAACAAGAAATTCCGAACACATCAGCGGTTATTATCATCATGGAACCCCGTCCAATAACTAACACTTGCTACGTGCAACTATCCGAAACGGATACTCCACTGTACCATCTGTACAATCTTTTCCAAAATTCAACTCGGTGGAAAGCAACACCTACTCCATAGCATTACTGAACAATTCTACTGCTATTAAACTTGCGGACCACCGTCCAGCGATAGCATTTGTGCAAAGCAATTATCCACGATGGATACTCTACTGAATCTTCAGTACAATCTTTGGAACGCTACTCCCGGGGGAAGGGTACACCTCTCCGTCAAGAAGTTCGGAATACATCACGAATTCTTATCAGATAAGACAACGACTAGGAAGGCAATCCTTCCCTAATACGAAATTCTGAAGACTTCCAAGAATTTCTTCACTTAATGCCCTAACTTCTGCAGCCAATAATTCGATAGGGAATCTAATGAGAAGGTAACAATTACCACTAAATAACCCACAACAGCTGTTAGGTAACCCAATACCTAAGGTCGCATTACACAAGAGCAATTTGATCCTGAATGTAATACGTGTACCTTCTACAAACGGTACTAATCATCTATGTATTACATGAATTCTTACTTCAGAAGGACCTAAGTCCTTCGTTGAGATACATATAATCCTACTCTAGGCTCTCAGCATTCCGCCACTCGTGGTCCAGGCTTAGGTTCATTGAACGCCAGGTATTCTTTGGTGAAGTCACCGGGTTGAATACCAGCCCATACATAAAACATATGGAAATGAATCCATACGAGATTGCCCACGGCCAGCTCACTTATTCATTCACCCTTGTGCAATCATAAATTCGCACCGGTGACGTCACATGACATACTAAACTGTCATTCGCCAAGGAATTCGACAGTGTACACCCTCAAGGTATATAACAAAATATTTAATTTAATTATTTTAAGAACCATTTTCCTAACCATGAATGACTCCCAATTAGGCGCTGACGAACCCATCACTGCACTTTCAACTATCAGCTTATCTATAATCCACCCGGGCACAGAAGCTGTGCTCAGGACCGGACCCATATCATATGTTTGCGTCCTTATCGCGTGACGACGGGCTCACCGCATAAGGTCTATTCTAAGCTATACTGTATTCAATAGTCAATTTATAGTATATATGCAACTACTAAACTTCTACCGTCTTTTTATAAGAGAATAACCCCGGTATTCCTTCCTTCTTACAAGACAAGAATGGTAAATCAAATAATTTGACTCTAGGTCACGCTTTCCAGTTCCAACCGAGTTCCACCCGTGCTCTAACCGTGTTCCCAATTTCGTTTCTGGTAAAACGACCAGAATTTTTTAATCTCCAGCTATCACCTGGCCACGCTATCCAGTCTACAATGAGAGAATACACTATTGACTCTCCTGTTACTACAACCACAAAGAGGCTATACTCGCACTCTGGTTACCTAGCCACGCTCTTTAGTTCTACGGAGCGAGTACTCATCTAACGCTCTGTTTATTAAGACAATAGAGGGTTCTATGCACAATTATTGGTCACCCGACCACGATCTTTAGCCTAAAGAGTGAATACTCTTCTAACGCTCTCTTCACTAAGACAGAGTTCTCTACTTAATCACTGGTCACCCGACCACGCTCTCTAGTTTCTAAAGAGAGAATACTCAAATAACTCTCTCGTTATTACAACGACAACGAATGCTACACTCGACCTCATGTCACCTGACCACGTTCTCTAATTTCAAAAGAGATAACCCAAACTAACTCATTCGTTATTACAGCGACAAAAGAGTGCTATAATCGACTTCTGGTCTCATGGCCACGTTCTCTAATTTCAAAAAAGATACCAAACTAACTCTCTCGTTTTTACAACGACAAAGAGTGCTATGGTCGACTTCTAATCACCTGACCACGTTCTCTAATTTCAAAAGAGACAACAAACTAACTCTCTCGTTTTTACAACGACAAAGGAGTGCTATAATCGACTTCTAGTCACTTGGCCACGTTCTCTAATTTCAAAAAGGATAACAAACTAACTCTCTCGTTTTTACAACGACAAAAGAGTGCTATAATCGACTTCTAGTCACCTGGCCACGTTCTCTAATTTCAAAAGAGATAACAAACTAACTCACTCGTTATTACAACGACAAAGTGACTTTACTCGACTTCTTGTCACTTGGCCACGTTATTTAATTTCAAAAGAGATAAACTAACTTACTCGCTATCACAACGACAAAGTGACTTTACTCGACTTCTTGTCACTTGGCCACGTTCTTTAATTTCAAAAAAGATAACAAACTAACTCTCGTTTTTACAACGACAAAAGAGTGCTATAATCGACTTCTAGTCACCTGGCCACGTTCTCTAATTTCAAAAGAGATAACAAACTAACTCACTCGTTATTACAACGACAAAGTGACTTTACTCGACTTCTTGTCACTTGGCCACGTTATTTAATTTCAAAAGAGATAACAAACTAACTCACTCGCTATCACAACGACAAAGTGACTTTACTCGACTTCTTGTCACTTGGCCACGTTCTTTAATTTCAAAAAAGATAACAAACTAACTCTCGTTTTTACAACGACAAAAGAGTGCTATAATCGACTTCTAGTCACCTGGCCACGTTCTCTAATTTCAAAAAAGATAACAAACTAACTCTCTCGTTTTTACAACGACAAAGAGTGCTATGGTCGACTTCTAGTCACCTGGCCACGTTCTCTAATTTCAAAAAGATAACACAACTACGATTTCTTTGTTACGCCGACAAAGAGTTCCATTCTTATGTAGTGGTCTCCTGACCACGCTCTCTAGTCTCTAATGAGAGAATACTCAACTACGACCTCCCTATCACGACGAGAAACAGTTCTATACTCGACTACTGGTCACTCGACCACGCTCTTTAGCTTCTAAAGAGAAAATACACAAATAACTCTAACGTTATTGCAATGACAAGGAGGCTATACTCTATTTATCACTTGGCCATGCTCCTTTTATGTGCTCTGACTACGAGAATCCGGACTAATTCTCTCCTGACTTTTATGACATGGAATGGTATACTCTACTACCGATTACCTGGCCACGCTCTTACGTAAAAGGAAGCGAGGCGAGATCTTTTATCTTCCCTTATTTATTTACTCGAAAACTAAACAGGGTTTTTACAAATCCTCGACTGATGACGGGTGGAAACAGATAATCTACGAGCTATCTTTATGCTATCACTTCTTACACCCGCGATAATTCGTTATCTGACAAGGGTGGCTCTAAAGAATGATTTTAAATTCTCTATTCTTGGAATATAATCTGTAAGGGACTCAACTGTTTCTATACATAAGCCTGTCTAGTCTGCACTTTATCCTAAAGTCTTCCGAACCATACCCTTCTAGGAAAACCCTATAGACTACCTGGCAATCACTACCTTTTTAACCTTAATTCTGAGAAGGTTAATGTTGCATCTCACAGGAACTATGGCTAGTTGAAGGAAGTCTATTACTTCTACTTCAAGGATAAACAAGCCATCTTCTTTGTACCCAGTGCACCGACACAAAACAAAGGAATCTATTCAAAACGAAATTCTTTTCGAAACCAACCGTGTTATCCAGATGCACTGACAGAAACAAAGGAATTATCCTAAAACCATATTCCTACCGAAACCCATAAACCACTTTGTTAACAATCGTATTGATACAAAAACACAAAGGAATCTAACCAACCGAAATTGAATTCAGTGTTTAAAAACAGCGCATGTAAGAAAACTCAGCATCAACTGGCTGACTATCAATAAAATACGACAGCCCTTTCTAACAATCCCTATGTCAATAAGAACAGCCAATATCACCGAACGACATCAATTATGACGCAATACTTTCTACACAAACTCGCCATAACAACAGTAGCTCCGCGTAATAATTCGCAATATCCTATTATAAGAATCCTTCTGGAACTTAATTCCAGTTCTCTCTATTCCAACATATTGTTTAATAACAGCCACTGCTAACACGAAAAAAAAAATTATAACTATGACGCAATACTATTCACATCTAGAGCCTTCTTCTAGTTCTCACTCTTTGTCTTTTTCACAATATTACTGCCTGACCTGCTACACCGTTATCAAAATAAACTATCCGTAATTACGACGCAATTCGTCCTTTTGCCTTTGACTTTGAAAATTACCAAACCGAACACTGCGATTTTAACTATTACTTAGTCCTAAACAAAATCCGTAAGCCGGGTCTCTAGCGCGATTGAAACATCATTTACGGAAGTTACCTTCCTTCCAGGTGAGATTGATCTCAATTAGCCAGGAACCAATTCTTATTCAACTGGAATATTCTATGATTTCAAAACACTTGTCGTCATTCAATGACCACGCACTTCCTGTATTATTCAATCTGTTTCAAAACACGATACCATGCGAATCTATTTCCTCAAAGAAAAACATCGGACAGTATTTCCAGCCGCAAAACAAAATGGCGTCCGTCCATTATGCACGACCATTCCATAATTTAAATTTTCTAAACATTGAACTCCTATCCTTTATCTCCTTTTCAATCTATCACAATTCGCAAAAAATCACTAAACTGACCACTGAGATATTAATTATTATTTACTCCTAAACAAAATTCGTAAACTGGATCATTTACGCGATTGGAATATTTCTTACGAAAGTAGGGCGCACATAACACTTTGCCCAGCCCATCTCCTTTCAAAGATGAACTGGAGCTTAATCCACGTGGAATTTAATTCTTTTTAAGCCTGACTATCCACGAAATACCACACTAGTCCTTGTTACAATTCTCTGACCGCGCACTTTTTTTCTTGAAAACAGGGGAGCAGAATGAAGAGATCTTCCCTCGGCCTTAATTGGATACATTGCAACAATAAAACAATAGGACAAAAGTTCAACCGAAGCAAATCAAGACCTTAATAACAAAAACAACACTTCTAACTCAATCGTTCTGTTAAACCAACAAGATTTCTCCTAGCAACGCAGTTCAAATTTACAAACAACAACTTCCTACATCGTGTTTACAATCAACCGCGAGGGACGAGGCTGACCAAAGCTCCATTTTAACAACAAACGACTATAGACCAAAATGTAATTCAATCTCTATAAACAATTATATCGTTTATAGATCCATTACAGAAGAAACTATTCAATGCATGATTCGGCCATTGAACCAAGATCGAAACCAAAAATAACTTGCTCCAACGGAATCTTTTTAAGTAAAAGAGGAATCTAACTTAAGCGAAACTTCCACTTCTTTGTAATATTAAACCGTTGAAATTCTACATATTTCGACAAACCGAGCACCAAGAAATGATTAATCCTTGCTAGAAAACCCAAAAGACTGGGCCAACTGAACAGCGAACTATTTCACGAAAGATAGGCGTTTCGTGCGCTTTGCCTACCCACGAACTCTCTTAATATGAGATTGGTCTCAAATAAATCAGAACACCATTCTCTTGACAACGAAATATTTTAGCGAACGTTAGCTAGAAAATCTATTCTTTTTCTTCTCACGATTAAGTAAAATTCTATTCACCATTCAAATAATGAAAAAACTCGAAAACGGCTCCTTGCCAACTCGGAGCCCGTAGCACATGGGCACAAGGAAGACCATGTGGTCGCGAACAGCGAAAACAAACGCGGGAGAACAACAAAAAAAACAATGGCAGTAAAAACAAATGATGCGAACACGTGGGAACAAAATAGAGAAAACAAACGATATGTTAAACAAACAAAGACTTCTCTCTGAAGCGTGGTACAAATTTCTGAACACCCTAACTTTTAAATCGAGTTTAATAAGGAACACACGATTCTTAACAAGAAAATATTTGGAAAAGTTAGCTAGAAATCTATTCCAAAAAGACTCGAAAAACGGCCTTTCCAACTCGGAGCCCGTAGCACGTGGGCACAAGGAAGACCATGTGGTCGCGAACAGCGAAAACAAACGCGGGAGAACAACAAAAAAAAACAATGGCAGTAAAAACAAATGATGCGAACACGTGGGAACAAAATAGAGAAAACAAACGATATGTTAAACAAACAAAGACTTCTCTCTGAAGCGTGGTACAAATTTCTGAACACCCTAACTTTTAAATCGAGTTTAATAAGGAACACACGATTCTTAACAAGAAAATATTTGGAAAAGTTAGCTAGAAATCTATTCCAAAAAGACTCGAAAAACGGCCTTTCCAACTCGGAGCCCGTAGCACGTGGGCACAAGGAAGACCATGTGGTCGCGAACAGCGAAAACAAACGCGGGAGAACAACAAAAAAAAACAATGGCAGTAAAAACAAATGATGCGAACACGTGGGAACAAAATAGAGAAAACAAACGATATGTTAAACAAACAAAGACTTCTCTCTGAAGCGTGGTACAAATTTCTGAACACCCTAACTTTTAAATCGAGTTTAATAAGGAACACACGATTCTTAACAAGAAAATATTTGGAAAAGTTAGCTAGAAATCTATTCCAAAAAGACTCGAAAAACGGCCTTTCCAACTCGGAGCCCGTAGCACGTGGGCACAAGGAAGACCATGTGGTCGCGAACAGCGAAAACAAACGCGGGAGAACAACAAAAAAAAACAATGGCAGTAAAAACAAATGATGCGAACACGTGGGAACAAAATAGAGAAAACAAACGGTCGTACACAAAAAAATACATATAAAAACACTTTTCTGAAAATAAATTATTATTTAAAACAAACAAATTATAAATAAAAGCCTTGTCTAGCGAGATATCAAGAGATACAGAGTTTTCTGCCCCGCGTTCGGGAGCCAATTATGTCACGCCTTTTTGCTAAATTTAAGAAACAAGAATTATATGTACACAATTGATTACATAAATCAATTCACCAAATATCAATCTTACCAAGGTGACAGGGCCGGACAGGTCAGTCGGCTTCTTAACGAGACAAGTACTCTTTAGGTCTCTGGGGTATTGTTGGGTTCTCTTAACTCTGAATAAGTCTCTCTAGTTTCTCGCTGGGACAGGCGACACAATTAAACAAGAACAATTTGTAATGAAACAGTTTATTGTATTGTAAAAAAAAAGAAAAAAGAAAAAAATTATATATAAAAAAAACTAGACGAATGTCTAGAAAAAAAGTTTTAAAATTGGCAACAAATATAAAAATGTGTTGTGTTTAGCAAGGGAGATTCCAATAACAATTTAGAGCTAAACTTGAGCGATGGTTAAAATGTGCGGACAAAATTCACATTAAAAATAGGAGGAAATAATATTCACCCGTAATCAAAATGGCGTCCTGGAGTTCTGTGATATATGAGGAAGACCAGTGTCGGATCCACGTCTGTATCTCAGCACGTTCAGCACGGAACGGAATGCGCGAGCCAGCTAGCCGGCTTCCCCTTGGCAAGCAAGTACAAGGAGACAGTGCTGCCAATCTCGACCAAGGTCGCCCGTAACAATGTTGTCATTGAATAAAAATGTACCTGACTGCAAGGGTAGTTACCCCTATTTTATTGTTTTTAGTATTTTAAAATATTCAAGTATTTCATAATATTTTAATCTTCCCATTTTCAAGGCAAGCACATGGTCTCAACACCACAAGTTTCATAAATTATGATATGTCGCGAATTAACAATTTCGAGGACGTGAAGTATGCAATTTAACAAATATAGTCCTAACATCGTTTTTATTTGACAGAATAGTTATGAATATAAAATATTTAATACACATAAGAAACATTATTTATAAAACAATATCAGCAATTTGATTTCCAATTACCTGTGTTCATCTCAAATATTGCTCAGTCATGTTAAAAAGTCAATTAAAATGTTATTATTTAATGTGAAGAGATCTAAATCCTCGTTTGGTCCATTTAGCCCCCACTCTCTTTATTTCTGACAACGTTGAACCTAATATGTCCACATTCAAGTCAGCTTCCCTATTGTACTCTAGGCACATTCTCACTAACGGGCTATTGAACTGTGTTATTTCTAAATGTAGCTATGCTGAATAAAGCAGAGCTTCTCAGAGAGCGAGAGGAAACACTTCCCCTAAATCAATTCATTCCAGGGCTGTAGGTGAGTCTATGAGATTATTGAAGAATTTAACACAAAACCAAACGTATCTACGACCCTCAAATATTGAATATTGAATAAAGACAATTTATATATACACAATTTCAGAACAAAAAGGGATTCAGTAGTATTTTTTTAAATAAAATATAATAAAAGAAACAATTGGTATTACTTTGTGGTATTACGTTTACACATTTTAAATAAAACACTTTTTTTTTTGTTTTGTATTCACCACTGTTTTATTTTAGTTTACTACCGGTTTAAAAGACCCCCGTGTCAAAGTTGAACTTCAACTGCACATGACGAGAAAGATTGTACCTGAAGAAAATTGATGATAATAATAATAATTAAATGATAACTTTTATAGCGCCATTCTCCTCAAGAACGCTCCAATTCGGGAGTCGAGCCAACTTTTGACCGATTAAAAATATTGCAAAATAATACATTTACAAAAGTTAAGTGTAAGAAAATAAAAGCGGTGGTTACGGCCATTGGATTAAATATTTCACTTTTTAAGAAAACTCACTAAGGAAAGACGAACTACAAGGACTTGAAAAACTATCTTATAATCTTTGTCTATTTATAAGGCTTCCGAAAAACTAAAATGTACTTATATGGTGATAGAACGTTTCTGCCACTCATTTTAAATCCATAAAAATTGATAAATTGATTCATATACTGAAGTTATATACTTATTAAAGGAAAACTTGAGGATAGTAAAATAAATATATGAAAAACAATAAAATTCAAGTTATAACCTAACTTAATGATAATACTTATGGAAAGTAAGTTTTGAATAAATAAGTTTGCATCAAATTTATTAAATAAAGTTTAAGTTTTATAATGAAAAAAAAAAGGAAACGTGGTTTGTTTTAAGAACTGAAATTTTGTTGACTAAAATATATACGGTTAGAATCAGCAAACTAGATCCAAACAATTGTATTACTTACAAGTGGCAGATCTCTTTGGATATATTTTTGAAAACATTTTCGTAACTTTTTCAATCCTGCCATTTAATATGTACTATGAATGTAATTTTTTTTTGAATATTATATATTATTCATTATACCTTCGTCGTATACCGTATAGGTTAGCCGGTTCGCTTTTTTTTTATTTAAAAATAATATATATTTACACATGATAAGAAATATACACAATTTGCGAACAAACAACAGGTGTGGATACAAAATTTAATTGGATCTGGATTTATTGCCTTTCATTTGTCGTCTCCTCAGTAAACTAGGTTTTGGTTTGTATCTCACTGAGGACATATAGCATGAAAAAATAGCTCGATATTTCTTTCCCATTTTTGATTATATAAAACCCCGTTGCACATTTTTATCAACCTGACAAAAAGTGACATTCAATTACACATGTATATATCACGCGAATCAAACCTCTCACACTTAATAACTTAAGACATACTAAAACGTTCATCCCACAATATACCGCACATAATCATTAAAAAAATACACCACAATCAAGAGTTCACAGAAACCTTTGCTACAAGTCATTCCTCTTGCAAACCCAAGTATTCAAGCTCCTATCACAATAACAACCACGCTCCGATCGACTGCCTGAATTGATTTTCTCCTTTTGACTTTATTGAATTACTAATATGTGGTTACCACTTCCAATCAGCCAGAAAGGTAAAAAACAAGCCTTAAGTGAAAACCAAATAGGGATCCATTTAAAAAAATCGGGGTCACTATGTCAACCGAATTAGCAGCCCTCGGATTGGACAACAGGGGTGTTTACAAACTTACAAACGCCATTCTAAATTAAGTGTTTATCAATCGGAGCGTTTCAAGACAAGGAAACCTAGCTGCCCATAGTGAAATATTGGTCCAAATATTAGTATATGCAAACGAAACTCGGACGTGGCCAAAAATATCAAAAGATAAATGCGCTAGAAATTGGAGCGTAGCGCAGAATGCTTAGATAAGAAATAAATATTAAACAAAATAATGCATATAAAAAGTATATCAAGTAAGTCTCAAATAAAAACAAAGCTGAAAGGTGTTAAAATCTTCAGTGAAAACCAGAATGGTAGCGTTCTTAAAAAATGTTGTTCCTACGGAGGATTAAACCCGCAACCCGTTTAATAGCATTTTATCAACTGGGTTACGGAAGTCATCGTTATGTTAAAAAAAGAATTACTAAAAAGTAAAGACAGATACAAAAATTGATAAGGAATTTTTTTATTTCTTGAGATAGAACGAACATTACATATGAATATTTAAAAAAATCTAATCTCTTAACATTAAACTTAAATATATAATTAAATAGAAAATAAAAATAAATGTATGGATATATATCATGGAGATAAATTTAAAATGAAAATAAAAGTGATGCATTAACACTTATATAAAATGCATGACAGTTGTTTTTTAATAATTAAGCCGAATATTATGCTTAACAAACAAATATTTTTTCCCAAACATATATTTTCACATCCAATCCAATTATCTTAATCATAGAAAAACATTGTTTATACACATATATAAAATAAGAACCTTTGTTTTCTATAAGTTGCAAATAAATCATATGTGAGTTCAATTCAAAACAATCCCTTATTAATATAACTACAAAAATATGAAAATAAATTTCAAAGCGCAAACTCTACACCTTAAAATGTATTCAATTTAATGTTTGGATAAATTTCAACCATCAAGTACAATATTCCTTGAAAAAGTTTGATAAATCATTATCAAAGCTCTTTTATAACAGTGTTGAAACGTCAAACGATATTAGTCGTTATGAATATTTTTATATGGTCGCCTATTGCAGACATCAAGTCCATATGGATCACAGAGCTTTCTCTGGTGGCCGCCGTTCAGTGAGTCTACGACGCTTCGAGTGTAGACAGCGTACTACGTTGGCGTAGCGTCGCTACGAAAGCTCGGAATCAACGCTTCTCCCATACAATTTGTCTCGCCGTAAAGTGACCGGAAAAAAGCTCTGATAATTCTTGTTTTTTTTTTGTATTTTGTCGCCCTATTATTTATTGCTATGGGGGTATTCTAATAAGAGTTGTGGTGTCTTCGTAGGCACGTGTAATGTGAATAACTTGAGATAAATTTGTAATAAATATTTTTTTGTGTTTTTATACTATACCGGTATGTTAATGGACGTAAGATTAGTTTTAGAAATTTGGTGAGTACTTTTATTTATAATTTAATTTTAATTTCTTGCAACTTGTTTGATTTGCATGGATGCCATATTGGATGACACCTTGGTTATTATAATCAGTTGATATTTTTTTAATCATTATTATTTGAATAAATAAATTAATTGTGTTCACTTTATGATTTTTTTCTTCTGAATATTGCTTAACGAGAATATGACTTAAAAAATATTTTTGTACATTTTGCAAAGTATATTTCAACATAATTGGATTCAGCGTTAATTTTAGATATTACGAAATATTTTTTTTTTTAACCTGAAATTATATTTTTTGTATAATAACAGCACAGTACTTTAAGTTAAATGAAATCTAACATAGCATAAGTCTCATATCGGTCTCCAAATATGCTTAGTCTTGATTTTTTTGTTTGATTTAATATTTACTTATTTATGAAGTTTTGTGTCAATGAATAGAATTTAAAGATTTTTTAAGTAATTTTTTTATGAAAGCAAAAAAAATTTTTTACCCTAAAAATTAAATCCAGAATTTATAAAGCGTTACTTAATGACACATAAAAATATTTGAAATAATTTTAATAACGACCTGCTTTTCCTAGTAAATAAAATGCTGATTTTCCAGCCCGAGTGTTGCGGATTCGATTACTGTTGATTTTGTCTGATTTTTACTGAAGCCTTGATTTGCAACTTTATAGTTGATTGAAAAAGGTTGCCAGATGGCAATAAGCCCGCTTAGTTATACTTGGTATTTTAAAACTGTTATAAACTATAATATATGGTTTATTCTAATCGTCAGTATAAAAATTAATTTCAGGTGAAGAAACTATAAAAATATTTCATTTTAAAAATCCCTTCATTCAAATCGATTGAGAACCCTTGCTCATAAAATATATTATTTTTTCTTGTCTAGACTTGTTGATGGTTCTTTATAGATATGTTTATTGCATAATGGTCCGAAGTAAGTTTTGTAATCAAGTACTGAATGACTTAATTCAACTAAAAATACTTCGTAGGAATTTTCGAACCTGAAATTATTGGATGCGCTACAAGCGAACTATCAAACAAGGTGAAACTAGGCTACGCTAAATACTAAACTACGCTAAATACTAGACTACGCTAAATACTAGGCTACGCTAAATACTAGGCTACGCTAAATATTAGGCTACACTTAATTCTAGGCTACGCGGCAACAAACTGAAAAGGTCGAATGTCTTAAAAAAATACCTTTTTTTAAAAAGTTTCTTTTGAAAGCATGTCTTGAAAGTGAATATCTTTATCACAAAGTATTTTTTTTGTCAAAAAGACGCTTCTTTATGATCAATTCCTTATTTCAGTGGTAAAAACCCTTCAATACTGTCGTCACTATCACGCTGTTTCCCTATTGATGTAAGTAGAGATGACACATCTCCACTTCTTTCTATTCTAGCAGATATATTTCGCTTCTGTTCAGGTCCATACAATTTGTCGGACGTAGTCTCTTCTTATGTTGTTTTTTTTTCTCTTTCTTAAAAGTCTACAGAGAAATTGAAATAATATTTTTTTTAAATACAGGCATCTTTCAATTTACGCTTGGCTTTGGTTTTCAGATAAACTGATATAAAAGAATGACGTAAAATTAACTTAATAACAAACTATATGTCAGTGGGAAGTCGATGATTTTTTCCAGAAATCTCTAAACTTATTTTTTTTTTAAATATTTTTAAATGACGTTGAAATGAAAAGAAACATCCAATTTTATGGATAATATGTAAAGATAATATCACTTTAAATGTGTACAAGATCTAATTCCTTGATTTTATAAATCATATTTTTTTTAAATGTGGAGAGTTAGCTATAATGATTATCTCCTTTTTGGAGACTTTTTACTTATAGATTCATCAGCTATCAATAGATGTGCTGTGTAGTGTGTTTCTTTACATATGTTTTAATAAAAAAGACCCCTAAAAATACAATGTACGTTAAGCGAGAATAGCACACTCACCTGACCTGGATTAGACATGACACACGTGTTGTACGAATTACAGTTTCCTCCCGAAACGCCAAGCCATCTGACGTTATTGTGAATCAGTGTAAACCAATCCACCGTTAACCGAAGGGTACCTGTACAATGATAGTTATATCGTGACGATATATTAATTTTTTTAAATTTTTATAAGAAAATCTACTATGGATTAAAATTAATCAACAATATTGACTTTTAATGAACAACTTTCTACAAAATGAATACGTTTTTAAGACATTTAAGATTTACATTGTGACACATGAAAAATCGCTATTAACTTTAAGACCATTTTATAAGAATAGAACATTGCAATAATTTTTATGTAGTAAGTATAAAAAGAGAAATTTCTACAGTTCTTAGAAATTGATCAAGAACCGTTGAAGACCTCCGTGGTCTAGTTGGTATTAGACTTTATTTCAACCCAATAGTTGTGGGTTTAATTCTCGTTGGAGTCCAGAATTTTTAAAAAGAGATTCCAGTCTGGTTTCAACTTGATGTCTCTTTAATATGTTTTTTTTTAACTTGGCGAGTTCATTGCCATGTGGCAATCTCTTCCAACTAACCAGAAATATGTTTTGATAAGCCCTAAGCCTTAACCAGATTGCAATCCTATTTAAAAAAATCTGGGTTCCAGCGGGGATCGAACCCGCAACCTCTGGATCGGCAGACAAGTGTCTTACCACCAGGCCACGGAGGTCGTCTGGTTGGTTGGAAGATATTACAACATGAAAATAAAAGAAATCAGGTTTTATAGTACATAACGAAACGGTAATATAACCAACACTTTATGTTAGCAAGTACACTAGCTTTTTAATAGATCTCGCAGATTTTAGCCCTAAGTCTCCCCTAATTCAAATATTATCATTGAAGTTTATTTGATTTTAGCATTGTGTAGGTTTTATGATTTTTTTTAAAGTGTCATGTCAGGTCCCCCCAACGTTGAATATCACCTGTAAGTAGGTATATTTGTCCCCGGCTGCCCGAAAAAGATCTCCAACGTTCATTATACCAGTCCAATCACGTATATTGCTTAGCCAGGAGATTTGACTCCTGTCATCACCTCTTCGACCCTCTATTTTGCCTTGGATGATTTTTTATTTCATAAAAAAAATTGTGCTGATCAAAAATTGAACAGTACTTTTCTTAATCTACAAAATCATTATTTATTTAATCTTCGAAGTTCACATTTTTTTAACGAAAAACTAAAAAAAATTCTCTTTTAATAAATAAACGATGTTTTAAGTGTGACTGTACTTCGTTTTGTAAGGCGTTTTGTTCTTAATTAAAAAATAATATAAATTCAAAAATAATATGAATATTTATAAGAGATACGAATATTTATTTTCGAATATGATTGTCTTCTTAAGAATCATTAATGTTTTATAAATGAAATAAGGCATTTTAAATTATTTCATTTAAATTTCGATATACGTATAAACGTAGATGTGTTTCCATCATGAATTATATTAATTTTATTCGAAACGACAGAAGCATAAAATGTTCATCCCCCAGGATTTATCACTGTGAATGATTAATAAATATTGGTTTCAGAACCATGGCTTTAATATTATCCTAGTTATTGGATAACTTTTCCATGACTTGAAACATTAAGTCTACTTTTCTCATAAATTAAGTTTTAATTAAAATTAAATGTGGATGCAGTTTTCGCGGTGCTTTGATGACTAGCATATAAAATGCATAATTTTTCAGTATTTTAAAATAATTGTTCCCTTCTTTGATATTAAGTTTTTTTTTCATTTTATAACGCCTTTGAGGTGAGACTGCTTTCTGAATGGCGCTATATAAATTGTATTTTTTTGTTATTATTCATTGTAGGATAAATTAAAAAAATCGCTAAACTTAAGTAAACTTGGAAATTGTAATTAATTGATTAAAACACAGTTTTTTTTTCAATAAAAATAATTCAATGTTTTCTTCTCATCGTCAGGGGAACATAATTCAGTTGTGTTTGTGCTCCCCTGATGATGAGATGAAATCCTTGAAACTGGTCATACTTAAGTGAAAAATAAAACAGTGTTTTAGTAAATCAACTATAATGTCTTTAAACCTACACATTCTTAACATCTTACGTATAAGTTCTATAAAACATAAAAAAATATTTATTAATGAGCTGTCTTTGTGGTGCCTTATTGACTATCGAATTAAAAACTATGTCAATCTCCCTTTGAAACTACCAATATTTTCCTTACATATATTTATTGTTTATCAATTATATAAAAAAGGTATGTTAAAATAAAGCCGTGTCATAATATTTCAAGAAGCAATTGAAGTGTATGGCCGCGCGGTAATGCATTGTTCTTCCGTGAGGAAGATCGTCGGCTCGAACCCCACGCTGTGCTTATTAACCACGAATGACGCAGGTTTTTATTTCGCCTAGTATTCGGGGTATAAGGATACCTTTAGAGGTTGTCATAGGACTTGGGTCATATTTATTCTCCCAAAAAGAGGAAAAAAGAAACATGCCGGTGTGCTCCGATCGTCTCACTTCAGTGTGCCATCTTATCCAGTACAGTGAGTGAGGATCGGTGAATTTGTTGGTGTACAAAAGCTCACTCACTTAAAAGAGAAAAAAAAACTGGACGGTATAGCTTCGTTTTTTAATTGAGTTGAAGTTAGAATGGCAAGGGGATCATCGACTACAAGGCCCAGCAATGAGGATTATATTTCGATCAACAAGCAAGTATAGTATATCTTAAAAATATTATTGAAAGTCATTATAATGAAATATATAAAGTCATTATCATGCAATGTATAAATACGTATATAAAGAACGCGTATTATATATAAAATCATTATATAATTACATATCAGCTCAACTGATATGTAAAAATAAGGCAGAAGTATCAAGTGCATAAAATGTAGTCAGATGCCATTTAAAGCTTTAGTCGGTTTTATTTATCCTCTGTCAGTTCTATACACGTGTGGCGACTATATGCGCGGTCACTGAACCCACGAGACGACCTTTGCCCACCTTAACAATGCGAGACAAACAATGCCAAAGTCCACGCGGTCGGTCATTCAACTCACTACCAGTGAAGACCACATTCCATGAGGAAAGGAGAGAGCAACACATCTTTCGCGTTGTCTCTCAAAACAAAAGGATACCTACGCATCGACAATAAACATATTTTAAGCGCAAAGACGAGACAGCGATATATCTCGTGTGCGTTCTCGCACACGTTCAAAACATTATAAATACCGACGTTTGTCAATAAAATTCCTCTTTACATATTCCGATTTCGACAAGTTTTTATTTATCAACAATCATCCTCATCATCTCTGCTTTGAGAAACAAGCGTTCCTAGACACGTATAACATAACATATATTAAATTACTTCTTAGGGTAGAGTTGGAACTATACTTTACTTTCAATTATTTTTGACGTTTTACTGGATAAATTTTTTTTCGAGTCACATATCAATTTGATTTTTTTTACGACTGTTATCATGTGAGAACAACCCCTTTTGAGTACAACCCCCGTGATATACTTCGTAACACGTCAGCCTTCCAACTATTGGCTGCGATTCTTCTTGACATTCAATTTTATTAAAAAGGGTTCGAGTCTGGTACTAATAAGGCTTCTTAAATCTCGTTTTGGTTAGTTGGAATTGATTGAAAAGTGTTATAAAAAAGCGAATATTCGTTTTTCAGTAGGATTTCGTTTCCAGTAAGTAACGAACGTTCTTTAAAAGTTATATATTCCACAATACTTAAGATCACTTATCAAAATAAAAACAAAAATCTACCAAGTTTCCACAATTTAAAAAAAAATGTGTTCCACTATTAAGCAATGTAATACCGACATTATAAAGGAGTGAAAAATAAGAAAATTAATAAAAATGGGTATTTTTACAGTTTTAAATTTTATTACTGTATTTTAAAAGATAAATATTAGTTAAAACAATACTTAAACGAAAATTTCATCGATAAAGCCATATGGTAGTCATCAAAATTTTCCTAATTAAATTTTAGAGAACTGTCACGTGTTGCTTTATGGTAAAAATGATAATAAACCCAAAATATACAACAAAACAACTGCTAAGCTAAGGGTTGTTTTTGAAAGAAACACGGACTTATTAATTTAAACTTTCTCTTTGTTGCCTTTGTGTTGCTCAAGTATTCAAGCTGTTTAAAGCCAAGTGAGTCTGGTAAGAGTTGGTGATCGGTTTCCTGTTTATTCTTCAGTTTTATATTTCAGTCTTTAATTTATTTCATGACTGGGAAATCATTAACTTAAATGAAATAAAATAAAGACATTAATATGAGAAAGTCAAACAACATACGAAATAAAGAAAGACAAAGAAATCACTTGAATGTCTTTATCACAAAGTATTGAAAGAAAACGTTTTTAAAAATTTAATGATGTGACAAATCTAAATTACTATATAAATATTCACAGATTGCTAAAATTCAGAAAAATCGTCTTCAAAATGTTCAAATACGCCTTGGAGTTTAAATGGGTCTATTAAATGTCCATGCTGATTGTTCATTCTATGGAACCGAACGATTGGCGAATTGTAATATTTATTTTTTGCTCGATGATTGCAATAATGGCGGTCTGTCTAATGGTAAAGGTGGCTCATTTTATTTTTGCGTAACCACCAGCGTCACCTGTGGATGAACACAATAATTAAATTTCATTTCAATCGTTTTTCTTGGAACTTTCAAAGCGCTTACATCGCTGGCCTATTCGTAATGATGTAACAATTAACAGTACCTTTTGAGTCTCATCCAACAACAATGGAGCATCGCGCCAACATTATTTTTTGTTTTAAATTGGGTAAAAGTGCCAAGAAACTTTTGAAATGATTCAAACGGTTTATGGTTGTGAAGTTATGAGTTGTGAGAACGTTTTAAAGGGGTATGCAAGATTTTGTGATGGTAGAGAGAGCATTGAAGATGATCAACGGCCTGGGCCATCATTGACAGTTCGAATTGAAGAAATGGCTATTCAAAAAGTGGCTGAAATTCTTCATAATGATCGCTGTGCGTTTAAAAAGCTCATCGAGGAGCACACTGGAATTGCTAAATTCACTGTCTATCTCATTTTAATGGAAAATTTGGGATAACGAAAGGTCATACACTGATTGACGATCAAAAAGTGTGCAGAGTGGAACATTGCAGAGACATAAAAAGAGCGGTCATATGGATCCAGACTTCATGCCAAGCATTGTTTTAGGTGATAAAACATGGTGGTTTCAGTATGAGCCACTTATAAAGCGCCAGAGCTTGGAATGGAAGGGTCCACAATCTCCGAAACCGAAAAAAGTGCACGCGCAGAAGAGACGAATCAAGACTCTGCTCAATGCTCATTGTATATAATAGTGGTGCATGGTTGCGCGGTAACGCACTGGACTTCCATGCGGAAGGTCGTCGGTTCGAGAACCCCGCGCTGTGTTGCTCTCCTCGAACGACACACGCGCTTTTTCCATCTAGTGTTCGATGTCATAAAGATACCTATGACTTCGGTCATGTCTGTTCTTTAAAAAAAACTGTTTTCTTTGATTTCAAAGGAATTGTCACGCGATTTACGCCAGTTGCCACCAAATTCACGTCAGAAGGTCAAATGGTGAACGTTGGTGTGTACTTGGGTGTCTTGAATCGTCTATGGGCCATTCTTCAAGTTCGCCCTGAATGCAGGGAACAAGGGGTATGGTCTTTGTAGAACGACAATACACCGGCGCACAAAAGTAAGATTGTTCGCGATTTCTTGACCAAAAAAAGTGTCGATTACCCTCTTTATTTGCCTGATTTGGCTCCATGCGACATCTGGCTATTTCCGAAACTGAAATTGGTGATGAAAGGTAAGCGTTTCAACACGATTTCAGATTTTCAGAAGGCTTCGACCTTGATTTTGGAGGCAATGCGGAAGAATAAGTTTTAGGAGTGTCAAAGATAATTTTACAGCCGCTTCTAGTATTTCATGTGTTTCTGTATGTTTTTTATTTTTATTCTTATGATTGTGTACGGTATATTGTTGGATGAATATTTTTGGTCTTTATGGAGTGATGATGTGTGAGGAGTTTAATTTCGCATGATGTTTCCAATTGTAATTGGAGTGTCACTGTTTGTCAGGTTGATGAGAACGTGCAACGGGGTTTCGTTTTTGTGTAATCAAAAATCGGAAAGAAGTATCGATTTATTTTTTCATGCTAAATATCCTCAGTGAGATACAGGCAAAAGCCTTGTTTACTGGGGATACGACAAATGAAAGGCAACAAATCCAGATCCATTAAAATTATATGTCCAAATGAAATTACCTGTTGTTTTTTCACAAATTACGTATATTTCTTGTCATGTGCAATAATAATAATTGTCTCACGAAGGGTTTATTTTGAATAAAAGGTAATGTAAACTAAAAATAAACAATGTCTTGTATTTATTTTCCCGTCCGTCACCTTTTACATTGGACAGACTGTGTATAACGATTGATGTTGTCGCGTGGGTCTGTAAAGAATTTGCTAACTGATTAATTGAATAAACGGAGAACGACCTATTGAATTTTATATGCCCTTTATAAGTAAGCGTAATTAACTATTTTTCAAACAATTTTTTACAATGTTGAGTAATTAATTATCCGCAATTTGACTTGAAATCCCGCTAAACATATTGACTTTTTCATTATTTTTATTAGCGGTTCGATTATATTGGTTGATTTTATGCTTAAACTGTTTTATATTAATATAAAAATAAGTTCAAACGAATAATTACTACTTGTGTGTCATTATTTTTAGTAAATAACTCTACATTTCAGACTCATCGCACAGTCCGTCTTCAGAAGTCAAACGATTTATGTACAACACATGAGACTATAAGGACAGGCTACGCGATCAGCTTAAGATGAAGAGTTTGAAATTATAATAGCTTAAAACTTACTTTATAATCTTGTTTTACTTTAACTGTGAAAATCTCATTTTATTATATACTTTTGAAGTTCGCATGGATTTTGGATGTTCCAAACACATTCGTGCTCTTGAGATCGTGCTCTTAACAAATTGTTCGATTACCATGCGAATACCATGCAGCCGTTTCTAGTGTTAACTAACTTTAAATAGTTAACTAAGACTTAACTGCGAACTGCAGGAGCATTGCTGAACAGAACTAGTTTTCTTAGTTGTGCTCTGTAAGTTTGAATTTGATAGTTAACTCGTGTTGTTAGTTTTACTAACAATAACAATAACCTTCTACGTGTAATAGCTGTAACCCGGTTTAAGCGGGTGTTTAAAAATACAAATGAGAAGTTTAAAATACACTTATAAATGCAGTACCTGGTTAATAAGATACCTGCCATGGCTGCTGTTTCAATTCCCATTGATATGTGATTAAAAAAAAAAGGTTGTCTTTAGTTATCACTTAAGTTATCGTTCATTATTGTATTGTGTGACACTTTCCTTGTATATATTAGGTGTTAACATAAGTTGTGTCCGTTTTTTTTCCTATTTAAAAATGAGCACTAAAAGTATAACGAAATGGTAAAGGTTATACGTCATTCGAAAGAAAATTTTCTGCTCTATAAGATATTGTGTTTGCTTTTACGTTACATATATTATTTTATTTGATTACAAGTCTTCAAAACGGAATTTCAATTAGTGAGCATTTTCGACAACTCCTAAAGCTGCCAAAGCTGCTCGCGATATTTGCGAAGTGTACGGTGAAGATGCCATGAATAAAAGGACAGCTGGTCGACAAAAAATTAAAGGACAACTCATCACCAATAATGATGCGGTAAAGGAACCTTTGTTGTGTGGTCATGCGTAGCTCGATAACGCGCGAGTAAACCAGCAGAAATTGTCGAATGTTGATTTTTGTTGTTTTCACTCAAAACATGTGGAACCCAAGCGACGAACTTTTGGACTTTTCCCATTGATTTAAGATGGCGGTATACAGTCATGTGATTACAATTCATCTGCTCAGCCATTTCTACGGTGGTTTGAAGGGGATCTTTATGAATAATATGGTTTAAGCTGTCCTCATCGAAGTCCACTGGTCGTCCGCAACGCTCCATGTCTTTCAGGTCGAAATCACTGTCTTTGAAACGTAAAAACCATCGACGAGCTGTCTTTTTATTCATAAAATCTTCACCGTACACTTCGCAAATATCGCGAGCAGCTTTGGCAGCTTTACTCCCTCGATTGAACGCGAACAGAAGGAGGTGTCGAAAATGCTCACTTTCGTCTACTTGACACTCCATTTTGAAGGCTTGTTATCAAATAAAATAATATATATAACGTAAAAGCAAACACAATATTTTATAAAACAGAAAATTTTCTTTCGAATGACGTATAATTTTAACCATTTGATTGCACTTTTGGTGCTCATTTTTAAATAGGAAAAAATACGGACACAACTTATGTTAACACCCAATACTATAGTACAATTTGGTGGTATTATTGCTACGTGTTAATCTTTTTTGACCAACTAGAAAGAGATTAAAGAGGGAAAACTTAAGTGAACCCCAGACTAAAATTCTTCTTTAAAAAAATCTGTTTAAAAAAATTTACATTATTTCGTTTTTAGTGTGATTATTATTACTCATTTATACACACCCCTACAGACTTTATTTCAATTTTATCATTCGTTTAAAAATATATAAAAATGGAATTCTTTAATTATTGTACAACGGGCTTAACGTCCGACGTCACTGGAGAAGGAAGAAGGAATAAATTATTTAATTAATATTTGTCGTGTTTTCGTTAAAAGGTTTTCGTTCTTACTCTTTCATACTTACCTCCACAGACTTCATTGGTTTTATAATTTTTATAAAATCTATAAAACTGCTTTATTTTGGATTTTTCAAAATAACCAAGTTTTGTGTTTCATATATAAGGGTTTTTTAAACTAATACACCCACAATAGGACGATTTGCGCTATTATGTAAAAAAAATTACATGGGCATTTTTTGATGTATCATTTTGATTTCAGGCGATCAAGTTTGAACAATTTTACTGTCGCTTTTAGACAGGTATATGACTAATTGTAATGAGGTTGAAAAATACCATATGACGGGAATCTCAGCATTGTTCATAAAGTTATAACCGTCCCACAGGGGACAAGTTAAAATAATAAGGTTGATAGTTTTATTATTAAACCACATTCACAAACTGGAGCTACAAAGACTTGCAAACTGGAGCTACAGGGAAGCTCAATACTCAATACATTCATAAACTGGAGCTACAAGGTAGTACAATTATCAATACACTCACAAACTGGAGCTACAATGAAGTACAATTATCAATACACTCACAAACTGGAGCTACAAGGAAGTACAATGATCAATTCACTCACGAACTGGAGCTACAAGGAAGTACAATGCTCAATACATTCATAAACTGGAGTTACAAGGAAGTACAATGCTCAATACATTCATAAACTGGAGTTACAAGGAAGTATAATTATCAATACACTCACAAACTGGAGCTACAAGGAAGTACAATAATCAATACACTCACAAACTGGAGCTACAAGGAAGTACAATTATCAATACACTCACAAACTGGAGCTACAAGGAAGTACAATGATTAAAACACTCACAAAATGGAGCTACAAGGAAGTACAATGCTCAACACATTCATAAACTGGAGCTACAAGGAAGTACAATTATCAATACACTCACAAACTGGAGCTACAAGGAAGTAAAATGATCAATACACTCACAACCTGGAGCTTCAAGGAAGTATAATGATCAATATACTCATAAAACTGGAGCTTCAAGGAAGTATAATTATCAATATACTCACAAACTAAAGCTTCAAGGAAGTACAATGATCAATACACTCACAAACTGGAGCTACAAGCATGTACAATGATCAATACACTCATAAACTGGAGCTACAAGGAAGTATAATGCCCAATACGTTAACGACACAACCTTGATACATCTGTTTAGTTTAATCGCACCTTTTCAAAAAAAACTCACAGCTGGATAGAAATTAATTGTTGAACCGGTTTATGTCTACAACTTTTGTTGATTTTAATAAGGGTTATAAAGCTGAGGTAGGGTTGGACTTGTAAAGAATGATAGAATAACCATTTACAAAGTGCGCGGCGTGTAGAAAAGGGACTCGTCTCAAATATGCTGATAAAAATGTTAGTCCCAGAAGAAACAAATTCGGGTTGAAGAACTTACGGTAGTTGAACTGTTTGGCAATTTTCCTTCTCCCGTGACGTTGGACTTAATTGTCACTTCATGATGCTGTGCTCATAAAACATTAAGGTTTCGATTTTCTACTGTACGAGTAGGTCGCGCTGTCTAGGGACTTATTTTGTCCCCCACAACAGCGTACATGGTTGTGGAATCTAATTGAATTCAAGTTGAACTGTTCATTCAAGCAATTGTCAACAATATCATGATATCAAAATACACCTTTGGTGATTTGCAAATTTATAATTGCTTGCCTATATTCTTTACTGCTGTGTGTTATTTTTTATACTGTCAAGTTTATTTCTCTGTATCGTCAAAATGTGACCTCATATTTTCTTAAAATGTTCTCTCTGTCTTTCACGCTGCCAAATCTGAGATTATATTATATAATACGTATGGTTTATGTGTGACTGTAAGAGTTTATATTTTTACAAGTTTATGCAAGTTTATTTTATTTATAATTGTATCAACTACTTATTGATTAAGTTTTTTGAATCCAAGTTCACGTAGATGAGAATGTGAGCTGAAAAACATCTGACACCTTGCAAACAAACTCGCCCTCTAATTAGCGTGGGTGTATCTCGATTGGGACGATATTATGAAATTACCCCAAACTGTTTGACAGTTTATCTCTCTCAAACGTTTTTTTTTTCATTCTCTTGACAGATAAAACTATGGTTTAAGGATAAATATTCACAAACTTCATTGTTATTAAGAAATTTATATTTATTTAATAAAACTTCTGTTATCTCGTATGTAAAACGTTTATTTTCTAGCATGGGTGATTTTGTGTTCGTTCATTGGGGATAAATGACGCAAGTAAAATAGTAATAAAATCTTTGTCTTTATATCAAGAGTGAAAGCTTAGAGACTTACACATAGACATAAGTAATTACTTATAAAGATATTGAAATTGTAATAAGAAATCGTTTAGACTTTATTTGAACAGATTGTTGAATTTGTTACGCAGGCAGAATTGGGTATGGGACAAAGATGTGAATTTTTAAATATTTAAAAAAAAAGAAACGTCTAGTCTCATTAAGTGATTGGCAAAACCTTGTAATCGAGTAAAGAAAACATTTGTGAGCGTATTGATACACAAGTTATAGCATTTCAGTAACATCACGCAATGACGTAGAGGTTTAAATTCCTTGACGATTAGCAGGTTTTATTGTCTGCAACATTTTGTTAGGTGAGTTTTAAAATCGTAATTTTGGCATCCAATTATACATATATAGCTGTCAAAATTTAGGAAAAATAACTTAAATAGCTGGGAAAAAATGATGCAATGTGATCTAAAAGTAAAATTAGTTCTGAAGGAGTAGAACTTGGGGCGCCTGTGTGCTCAACATGAGTATTTACTAGCACACCGATTATTTAATAAGTAAACAGTTCACTTTAATCACAACCTGTTGAAATTGATGAGTTTATGTTTTTTAAAATGTGTTTGTTTTCTTAATTAGCATTTTAATTCAATTTTAAAAATTATGTGGGAGGTACTAAAATAAATAGTAAATAGTGCGTTGTAAAATCTATCATATCGGCGGTGGTAGTCTAACTGTACAAATAAAATTGGTTTGATTCCTACCCAACTCACTTCTAGATTGGTTTTACTCTAACAACGTTTTTTATCAGAATTCATATTTTTTTGTAAATAACATGTAGCTTATTATAAGTTTATAAAATGCTTTAAAGCAACTCAAAAATAACGTTATATAAAACTCTGTCTAACGAAAGGATGCAGCTAAAAAAACGTGCCGATTGTCTTAGAACTTTGATCTCATTGCCATCGAAACTTTGAGTTTCATTTGTCCAGATATTTTGCTAGCTAAAGTGTAAACCGCTTGTATACTTAAAACTAATGCATCCTCAAGTATATTCCATCCACGAGATGTCTTTCAGTAATATTTAATCACGAGAGATAACCTATCGAGTTTAAAAAATGTCAGATGTATTTTAAAAGCAAAAGGAACACCAAGAATTATATAGTTGGACCAATTGAATGACACTTTGAAAGATGGTTACCTAAAAAGTCAAAGAAATGTAACATATATGCTGTATGGATGTAGATAAAGTGAAAAAAGTGTTTCGTGATAGAAAAAGCTGGCACTAGCTACCCTCTTTGCGTGGTCTGACATGGAAACAGCATGTTATATTTATATGTATTTTGAAGATAATATATACTATTGTATTGGGCTCCCTATTGTTCCCCGTTCTTGCCCCATTTCATTTTCCGTAGTTCAGAGAGCTAAAGGGTTAAGTTTCGTTTCCTTACTATTTAAGAAGAGTTATTCAACCCTGCCTCGTATTTTGCGTTTTATCTCAAGTTTTTTTGAAACTTGGCTAACTTAAAGCCTAAAGCTTTTAGTGGACCAATAAATTTGATATTAATGATGTGAGTTATGTCGATGGTTCTATAAACACCGTAAATTTTCCTGGTGACTTATTGAAACTAGTTTTGGATTGTACTTCAAATATAAATTATTTAAATTGTTTTTTAAGTCAATAGATGGTTTTGCCTGGTAATTAACATGTATAACATCACGTAATTTCTATTTTGGGGTAGGCAGTAGGCACAGATCTCTACGCGTTTCATCTACATGTATCTTCTCGGTCTAAATGACGTAGTCGAGGATCCCTTCGCTATTTCAACGTCAATTCCTTTGGAAAGCAAAACTTTGCCATCCAGTTGTTTTGTTTCTTTATTTTCCTTTTTTTAAGTAAGTAAACCGTTGCACACCAGCAAACTAACTCTCCCCACCACTGTACTGGATTCGATGGCACGCCGAAGTGAGACGATCGGGGCATGAAGAAGAAGTCATAGTTATACTTATACCCCCGAATACTAGGTGGAAAATATCCTTGTGTCATTCGAAGGGTACAGCGCTGCGACTTTCCGCATCCAGCGATTTACCGCCTGTGTCATTCGAAGGGCACAGCGCGGTGACTTTCCGCATCCAGCGATGTACCACCTGTGTCATTCGAAGAGTACAGCGCGGTGACTTTGGTAACTTTCCGCATCCAGCGATTTACCGCCTGTGTCATTCGAAGGGCAAAGCAAGGCGACTTTCCGCATCCAGCTATTTACCACGTGGCCATGTTCTACATCTCTTATTAAATATTGCTCTGTTTCCCATTCTTGCCACCTTTCCCTCAGTTAACATTTCTTCAACTCTCTTCATCTAATCTTTTCTCAGTCTACATCTATCTCATTCCCTTTTGCAACAGATTTTCTCAATGTGGCTATACTGCTCTAATCAGAGCAACTTCTATATAGGTAACTGATGGATATACATAGAAGGTAATCTCAAAAGTCACACGGTTCATGTTATTCAGGAATGGGATAGCAGGAAAAAAACGTATGTGAATTATACGCTTTAGAAAAGTATCATACATTAAAAACTTTACTGTGTGAATGGAAAGTTTCGACATTTTTCAAAGGTTTGCACACTTTTCACATTAATATTTCTATTATTTGACGATCCTTAATATCCTTTGTAGAAAATTTTATTCTATAGGGCGCTTTTAGCACTGCTACTATTTTTTTTCTTCCTTTTTTACTTTTTTTTTCTTCTTTCGGATTTTTTACGAGACTTTTTTTACGGGATTTTTTTCTTCCTTTTTAATATGTCGTTTAATTTTTTTCTGCTAATCGCTATTTTTTTACGATTTCGTTTTTTATCCACAATACAACTTTTACAAATTACATCGTTGTACTCGTAAAGGAAAGGTGAACTATGGAGTACAGGTACACATACATGAAAAAAAAAAACATATATAAAAATTTACAAAGAACCACTTGACTAGGCAAAACCAGTGATGAATTAATCTCATTTCTTAATTCAATTTTTTTATCATGTAAGCAGACGTGATTAAACGGTTAGCATTCATGCTAAGCTAGCGGGCACCCAAGGTTCAGTTCTTAGTGAATTTATTTCCTGACAAGTTTTATTTTTAGACCTATTTACACCTGAATATGAGCTTTTTTGTAGCTTATATGCTGTTTATCAAAGGCTGTTATAGCGCTTTTAAGCAATACAAAACCACCTAACAAAAGGTTGCAGCAGATTTAACTCGCTGATTATCTTGGAAATTTAATCTTCTTGCCATTGGAACTCCAGGTTTAATCTTTAAAAAAAATGTGTACTTGCTGAATAAACATTTTTTTTTATTTAACAAAATAAATTATTATACAAACATTTGTCAAGGGTTTACCTATATACAAATTTATTACTTAACTAATCTTATTTATATATTATAATTTATGAACTTACTTAATCTTATTTTCCTACATATAATTTTATTTTTTTTCAATCTTAATATATGATTTCTTAGAAATAATTAACACTTACATACTACTTATAACTAGATAACAATTCTCACACTAATTATTTAGCAAAAACAAGTCCACTCGTTCAGGCTACTTGTATTCCATCACATTCACTCAGACCTTGGTCGTCCCAGCTAATACTGTAGGTGGACTAGTCAGGCAACAGATAATGCTTCGGGAGCTTGTGCTTATAACGGAAGGGTAGGTCGGATTTACTCTCGTAAGCCCCCAGGGCAGCGACTAAGGGATTGCTAGGATTTGTTGGCTTTTATAGAACTTCACGGTCCAAGCGAGGATGTGGTGTTCTTTAAGATATCAAACACTTGATCCAACTATACTGCATTGGTCTTCGAATATTACGCCTTGCATTAATACTTATACCATATATTTATTTTGTTAGTCTTTCTTCATTCATTCGTTCCACGAGCCCAAACTATCTCAGATTGATCTTCAACGTACTAAACATATCTTTTTTAAGTTCATATTAATCTCTTATCACTTCATTTCATATTCTTACATACATTGTGCGTAATGTTTTCTTTTTTTTAATATCCTATAGTTATGGAACCCGCGAACCCCTGGTGGGTAGACATGCATTTTACTAACTAGCTCTCGAAGGTTTGTTCATATTTGTTCGAGGCATACAAAGCCCCCTTCTGTTTAACAATATTATAAAGGCTTCACAATTTATTTAAGGTAGCTTGCTAGTCAAATTGTTCCTTTGAAAATATTTGAAAGTAAAATCAGTTCATGAATGAATCTGGTTGTGATGAATCCGAGACATCAGCTGACCTAAAATACTGACTTTTATAAGATAACAAATGATGACTATTATAATTAGTGACAATTTGAATTTAAACTGAGAGACACATTTGGCTGTGTCTCTCAGTTTAAATTCAAATTGTCACTAATTATAATAGTCATCATTTGTTATCTTATAATAGTCAGTATTTTTGGTCAGCTAATGTCTCGGATTCATCCTAACCAGATTCATTCATGTACTGATTTTACTTTCAAATATTTTCAAAGTAACAATTTGACTCTGAAATACAAAACAAAAATTTTGCCATAGATTCTGACTTTGAATTTTTTTTATTTCCTCTTTGAAATACTACAAAATAAAAAGTAAACTCGGTAATATTTTTCATGAGAGATATTTCAAGCACACTACGATAAAAATAATATTGGGAGAGAGATCTTGACATTGAAACGCGTTGAAGACGGGAAAATATTCTAAATATTTGCGAATTTCCGCCGTCCTAACGCACCCCCCCGATAATAGCAGGGGTGTTACTATGACCTTGACTTGAAACGTTGGAAGGTCGCGAACTTCTTCCCAGGTATGATTTGCCTCCCCTGCCAAATATAGTTTCTTTGGGGTAGCAAATTGTACGGATATGAATTTCCTCTTTTGATTGAAATTATGAAAAGGTTATTTATTTTGGTATAAACCTTGTAAAATTGATTTTATTTCACTATCTTGAACAAGACAAAAAAAACTCTAAACAATAAGAATGATTTTTTTCGTGACATCTGTGGCTTAGTTTACAAAAGGTTTGTCTTCCATCACAGGGGTTTCGGGTTCGATTACTGTTGGAATTCAATTTATAAAAAAGAAATACTTTCCAGTTTCCCTCTCAGAGCTCTTTGACGACCTCCGTAGTCTAGTTAGTATGATATTGTCTTCCAGCTTTGGAATTGCGAGTTCCCTTCCCGTTAGTGAGCATTTTTTTTTAAATCTTTTGAGCTCTGTTCTCGCTGCTTATCCCAAAAAGGTCACAGTTTGATGGTGTATAAATGTTCATAAACAATTTTTGTACGTCTTATAATTTCTTCGTCAAGATGCCTCTGTGGTCTTTTAGATAAGACTTTCATCCCGTATGTTACAGTTTTGATTCCTGTTACTACCCGTTTTTTTTTTAAAGCGTTCTAATGTACTATTGTATATAAAATGAAAGTATGATATAATACAATTTTAAGTCCGCGAATACAATATTTGTTGTGTTATTGAATGAATATATAAAGTTAATAAATTGTTACAGCTGTATGGTTTAATATATCGATTTCTTTGTACTTGTATGCAACATAACCTGTCGAATATTTTACTGAGAAGTATTTTCCAATAATTAACCCTTTGCTATTAACCCTTACCGCACCTGAGAGAGGGCCTACATCGTCAGAACCAAATTACCGACCGCCCCTACGAGAAGCCCTGGGTAACGTATCTGTTTAAATAATACAATATTTATTATTTATTATTCTTTACAAAGTTGTCGTTATCTTTGAACCTGATCTTGCGAATGAATTGACCGCACTGCATTTCTATTGATCACGGTCAGTAGTACCAATTATATTACTTACACTCTTGGAGTGAGTTGTTCGTTATACTTCTTTATAAATCTGTTGGTGATCCATTTCATGATCGGGATCCATTTTTGAATTACGAGTCACTTTATTGTATCTTTTTATTTGGTAATATGGCCGAAATATTACCATATTTAAAAAATATGTGTTTTAGCTTTAGATCGATATTTAATATCCTGTAAACAATTACATACAGGTATGTGTAATTATCAGAATCGATTGCAAAAGTTTTAATTGTTTTTAAATATATTTCTATTGAAATTAATTAAGTGGTAATTTGAGAAGTATTTAGGTAATTAAATATGAAGCTGTCATGTTTATTGATAAAAGTGGTTGTATTGTTTGAGACTTCCATTGTATACAGAACATAATGGAGAGAATATTGCCTTGTGGAAATATATTCCGATAATTAAACACTATTTTTAAAAGCCTTGAGTAGGAAACCGTATTATTAAAAATACATTTATTATTTGGGTTTTATTGAAACTTTCCGTGGTAAAATGGTAAGATGCTCAACTTTTATATTATATAAAGGTTTCGGGTTCAAATCTCGATGGTACCCAAAAAAAAGGATCTCAATTTCGTAATATAGGTCATGTCATAATAATTCGACTATGTCGAGGGGCACCAAACTAATGAATGAATCGGGAATCAAAACTTGGTCACATGGGTTAGATTATAGGTTCTCAACGTGGGCGATAACGCCCCCTTTTGGGCGTTTGAGACTTTCAGGGGGGCGGTAGAAGACCCAGAGAAAGTTAGGGGGCGTTGAGATGGCACGGAGGGGTGTGGGCAGATTAAAAAAATAAAGTCTAAAAAAGAAAAAGAAACACGCTAATCACGTACTAACTAAAGTAAACTTTAATATTGGTTAATGTTTGTTATTGTATGTATTTTAATCGAGCCTGATATTAACAAACTCCTTAAAATGCATCAAATTCAACCTTCTCACTAGATAAGTTATAAATTCAATGTCTTTTGAATGTTAATAAAAATACTTTTCAATATAATTAAGTATGCTTGTGTTTTAATTGTTCTCATTGAAACAGTCTTCTTTAAACTCAGAAATAGGATAGGGTCATACCATACCATATCCTATCTTACGACTATAGTATTGTATATAATATTACACGTTTAAATATAATCGTGGCAATAGCTGTTTCAGATTCGCAAGTAAAAAAAATTGAGGGGCTTTAGAAAAAAAATATTCTCAAAGTGGGCGGTGGGCAAAATAAGGTTGAGAACCTATGGGTTAGATGAAAGTAATTCTATTTACTAGGCCACTCAGATCATCATAGATGTTTTGTGATCACAAGTTCGATTCCCGGTAGATTCCGTCTTTACTTAATTACACGTTATTTTATCTCTGTATCGGACGTATGCGTCACCTATAAAATTAAACATTTGTTTTCTGGTTTTCATATATAAATTACTGTTAAGATTTTGTAAAATATTTGTTTGTGTATTTTTATGTGTATTTTTTATGTTATTCGGTATTTTGTATATAAAATTTATGTTTGTTGGGGTCCGTGATGTGTCGCGACCGTAACATAAATGTGACTTATACGCGGCCATCCCGCGACTATACTTGTTTTTTTTTATTGTATTTTTAATTTGACAATAAAATACTGCTAAAATCTATGCTCACTTATGGATTGGAGACTTAAACATTTACAAAACGGGATAAAAGAGCTATCGATGGTATTAAAATAATAAAATGACAATTTATATACCCTTGTTTAAAAATCAGGCTCAGGATTCGAACCCCCTTTTAAAAATCAGCCTCAGGATTCGAACCCCGAGCCTGATTTTTAAAAGGGGGTTCAAATCCTGAGCCTAATTTTTAAAAGGGGGTTCGAATCCTGAGCTTGATTTTTAAAAGGGGGTTCGAATCCTGAGCCTGATTTTTAAAAGGGGGTTCGAATCCTGAGCCTGATTTTTAAACAAGGATATGTAAATTGTCATTTTATTATTTTAATACCATCGATAGCTCTTTTATCCCGTTTTGTAAATGTTTAAGTCTCCAATCCATAAGTGAGCATAGATTTTAGCAGTATTTTATAAAGATTGGCTACTAAAACTAAAGTAGTACTCTGTAAATATTTACAGCCTGCTTTGCCTATCTAGACCTGAAAAGCGCATCTCGAATCTAAAGTTTGATTCTTGATGGCACTCGATTTTTTTTTTTAAATATGACCCAGTCTGTTAAAAAAGCTGATTTGGAAACAAAACTCGCTAGTTTTACGCGATTGCTAAGCTTTTTTTAACATGCTAACTAGTATTACCAGCCTGTGAGAAAAAAAAACGCGTGTTAGAAAAAACACGAACATTGAGGCCAAAGATAGTATTATCTCCCAGCCACGCTATTCTTTATGGCCAAACAACCAGTTGTTTATGTTGAATTCCATAAAATGTACGAAAATATAGCAAGAGCTTAAATTGATAAATGGCTGAAACTACTTTTTAAAAAAATAAATAAAGAAGCATTTTAAGAGGAAACATGTGAAACAATCCGAAACAACATTCATTATCTCGTAATAAGGTCATAAAAAACGTATTGGCTGAATAAAATATTGTCTCCAGGTCACGCTTTTCCACATGTCCGATAAACTAGTTAGATATGGTGACGTGCACCAAAGGAACGAAAAAAAAAACAAGAACGTAAAATTGTTAAATAAATAATAAATAAAAAAAAAATACTGGATGTCTGGAAAAAACACAACTTTCCTAGCAAATTTCGTTTGAAGAGTAAAAATGTAATAAAATCCGTAACAACTTAAATTTTCTCATAAGGTCATGAAATAAATTTATATCTTTGGAACGATCTAATTTAAGAATTTAATTGCAAAGAACTTCTACATTCCGCCCATTATACGTGACTTCTTTAGTATCTTCAACACGGTTTTAATAAAGTGGAATTCTTTCTTTCGTTTTTCTTTTTTTCTCCTTGTTCTATGAAGGTGACAAGTTATGTGGCTTAGTTGTACAAAAATACATGTCTTTAAGCCCGAAGTTTTAGATTCGATTCAAGTTGGCATCTTATTTCAATCTACATTTGTTTTACATTTTATACAGATTTTATCCCAATTATGTTAAATAACAAAGAAAAAAAAATTCAGTCTAAATATTAAACATCGTAACGACAACAGGAACAATGTTATTTAGGCAAAGACCACTCCGAAGTGCTTCGCTTAGTGCTAAGCTAGGTGCTACGTGACTAATAGACTAGGTGACTATAATAGTCACGTAGCGTGGCGCGAAGCGTACAGTGTAGCCATTGCGATAGTATGGAGTGCGTTGGTTCGCTAGGATATGTCACCTAGCTCGCAGCATTGCTCTAAGTACCAAGCGAGGCTTCGAGCTGTGGGGCCGAGGCCTAAGACTTCCCTGTAAAAAAACTCATTTGTACCTACGTAGTTTATAAAGGAGTTCAATTCTTAATTTATCCACCAAGACATGGAAGAAGATTTCATTCAACAAGGTAATTCCGTGTGCGAGTGGTAATACTGTTAACATCTCAGTTCGTGAATACGACACAAGAAACAATATTAACCTTTCCTTCCCTGTGTTGGGTATCTTCTACACGCTGCTTCTAATAACCATCAATATCTCTATAAATATAATAAATACAAGGTTAAGATTTTAGGTATTCCTCCATAATATATTTACGCATTGATTTAAAATATAATATTAATAATAATCAGAATTTATCGACTACATCGAGGTGTTTTGTAAAGATCGAAAACAAATTCGCATTTAAACGCTGCGAGTGCCTCGTCTTGACGATAAGTGAATAGTATGCGGGAAGCGCGACACTATATTCGCATCTCACTCTTGCATACTAGACTGAATTGCGAGGAGCTGAATTGTCTCAACGTCGCAAGCATATGCGTAAGCGCCGGGTTATGCGACTGACATTTTGCGCCGCTAGTAGCTTCTAAGCTTGCAAATAGGTTAGACGTACGCCCGTTCCGTGAGCGGTGCCAGATGGTTTTTTAATGTTTTCAGCAAATAAATCTCAATTATTATAATTTTTAACTTCAATTATAATTAATTAAGGGGATTATCTATGAATGTTCTTATTTTTCCGATTTAAAATCGCTAATTTTTTATTGCGTACTCACTACCCAACACCGGAGCACGCGTATTATTTTTATCACCGTAAGGGAAGGGTTAACGATGGCTTAAATAATTGTCTAGTACATTAAACAAAATTTTCTCATCATGTTTCGGTATTTTTCCAATCAGCAATTTGTATAATATTAGGTAACACTCACTCTTCTGACGCTTTAATAGTACTATACAATACATAATACAGTGCACTTGTTCTCTCGTGGTGTTAATGTTACGGTCGATACTCTGCTGCAGGGCAAACTGTATTCGACCCGCATTCCCTTAAGGGGTAGTTAACTACAAACAAGTCCTGTTAAGATGTAAACTACTTTACCCAGCGGTATATAATACACATCGGGCTTAAGAAAGGGACTGTCGGCCATAATCGACTAACTTCGGCTTTGTAGAGCGTCGTCTCTGTCATTCATACACGTGATCCGTCGCTATTTGTCAGTCAATCGTGCGACAGAGACGACGCTCTACAAAGCCGTAGTTAGCCGATTTTGGCCGACAGTATCTTTCTTAAACTCGATGTGTATTACTAACCGACGGGTACTGCACAATGTTTTCGAAATGTCTGCATAGGCCGAACCATGCGGTACAAGGCTCGATAGATCTTAAACAAGTGATTTAAAGAATTTCAAAAGTCTGTCACGCCTTTTTGCTATATTTAAGAAACAATATTAAGATGTACAGATTTCAGTACAAAAATCAGTTATAACACATTAACTTCATGTGAGGCGTGACACGTCCGTTCAGCTCCGCCGGTTTCTTAAAGAGACAAGTACCTTTTAGATCTCAAGGATTCGTTAGATTCCTATAACTCTGAGTAACTCTCTCTCCCTCTCAATTGGACAAGGTGACACAATTAAACAAAGTATAATTTTAAATGAAACAGTTTATTATATTATGGAAAAAGAAAAAAGAAAAAAATATAAAAAAAACTCGAACGAATGTCGAGGAAAAAAGTTTAAAATTGGCTAGAAAGATCGTGTTGTCGATTAGCAAAAGGGGATTTCAATAACAATTAGAATTAAAGTTGAGCGATGGTTAAAATGTGCGGACGAAATCCAGCATTAAAAATAAAAGGAATAATATTCACCGAATTGTACGTCCTGAAGTTCTGTGATATATGAGGAAAACAAGTCTGGCAGTCTTCCATACAAACACCGTTTCTGGAGAGACGTCCTATCAGCGTAGTGTCTGGTAGCGAAGAGCCTGCGTCGGAGCAACGTCCGAACCTCACCACGTTCCGAACGGAAGAGAGGCCTGCGAGCGCCTTCTTCCCCTTGGCAAGGAAATACCAAAACAAGTGGTGCCAACCTCGACGAAAATCGTACTTGACAATGTTGTCATTGAATAAAAATGTACCTGACTGCCCGGGTAGCTACCCTTATTTTATTGTCTTTAGTATTTTAAAATATTCAAGTATTTCATAATATTAGGTCCTTACATATGAAATTGGCGTTTTGTTTGGGAGGAACATAAAGTTGATTTTTTTTAATATAATATATTTATTTAATCAAAGTATGTACCATTGATATCTATGCACTTTTGCCATCTCATAGGTAGTTCATCGATCCCTTTACTAAAAAAACCATTCGGACGGGAATCAATAAAATCTTTGAAGTCGGTTTGGACTGCCCCATCGGAGTTGAATTTTTTCCCTTGCAAGAAGTTATCCAAATTTCGAAAAAAATAGTAATCTGTTGGGGCAAGGTCCGGAGAGTACGGTGGATGTCTTAGACATTCCAATTGAAGCTCTTCTAATTTGGTAGCCGTCTGTTGTACAGTGTGTGGTCTAGCGTTATCATGAAGCAGCAGTGGCCTAGAGCGATTAACCAGCCTCGGTTGTTTAGCAGCTAGCTTTTCCATCATGGTTTGCAGTTGCTGACAATAGACATCTGCCGTAATCGTCTGGCCAGATTTAAGAAAGCTGTAGTGAACGACACCAGCACTAGTCCACCAAACGCTCACAAGTAACTTTTTTGGAGTCAATTTTCGCTTGGGGCATAGTTTGGCTGGTTCGGCAGGGTTCAGTCATTGCGATGAGCGCTTCCGATTATCATACAGGATCCACTTTTCATCACAGGTAATGATTCGATTCAAAATCCCTTCATTATTGTGCCGGTTGAGTAATGCAACGCAGCAGTCAACGCGCGTTTGTTGATTTGCTTCACTCAATTCGTGAGGTACCCACCTTTCAAGCTTTTTCACCTTCCCAATTTGCTTTAAGTGGATTAAAACAGTTTTATCACTAACACCGCAGCCTGCAGCTAACTCGGACGTGGTTTGCGATGGATCCGCTTCCACAATAGCCTTCAATTCTTCATTATCAACTTTGGTCTCCGGCCGTCCACGGGGCTTGTTCTACAGGTCGAAATTTCCAGAACGAAAACGTTGGAACCAAAAACGCACTGTGTTTTCTTTTGCGGCACCGTCGCCATACACATCATTAATCCTTCGAGCCGTTTCTGCAGCACTGGTGCCACGGTGGAACTCGTACTCGTAAATAACGCGATATTTCAAGTTTTCCATTTTGTAAACTGAGTGACGCAAAGAAAAAAAACAATTGAGGAAAAAACAAATGAATTATAATTTTCGAAACACAAATACTTGAGTAAATAGCTGTATAAATTTGAATTTGGAATTCCTAACCAAAGAGAAGATATTTGAGATCAAAGTTGCCAGTACGGCAAAACGCCAATTTCATATGTAAGGACCTAATATTTTAATCTTCCTGTTTTCAAGGCAAGCACATGGTCTCGACATCACAAGTTTCATAAATTATGATATGTCGCGAATTAAAAATTTCGAGGACGTGAAGTATGCAATTTATCAAATAGTCCTCACACCCCACCCTAAGTTACCGAAAGAACAAAAAAAAACAACAAAAAAAAAAAAAATTATCCTCCGTATATCACAGACGCATCAGTCCGAGGGATGTTTCTAAGGAGCGAGGGGTGTATGTACCCCTCACCGGATACGGTTTCGTGGCCGATTTATCTCTAGTCAGCATTTGCCATAGGTGTAGTCTTAATTGGTGTAAGACCGACCACGAGGAAGGAAACCACGTAAACCTTTTCCTTGACTAGGATTCTAAACAATTTAACATCAACACATAGCCGGTTACACAGGAGCGGGGAACACTCCTCCCCAACTCCTTACACACAAAAAAAAAAAAAAAAAAAAACAATACACAATGCTACAAGATTACAGGAAATTGATACAAAACAAAACAATACACAAAGGTACAAGATTACAGGAAATTGATACAATATTAATAAAATCAAATCACACAAAAAAAGAAATTAAAATAATACTATACAATCTGGTAATACAATTAATAAAATATTAAACAGCAAGGTCAACTAACAATCAAATGTTGACCAAGAGGGAAACAAATCAGCTTAGCCATTCTCTCATTACAATATTCTGAGAAATGGACACAGCTTAACCAAAATAATGAAAGAAATCTGCAGTCTTCTCCCAAAGGCTGACTTTAGTGGATTCACTGCAGGTCACGGGCCAACCTATGAACCAACTGATCTTCGAAGGTGATTCCTGAAATTCTTCCCTTTCAATGTGGATTTCGTCCAACCAACCACCCACATGGCTGAACACAAAACTACAACCCCACTTCCCTTGATACACTAAAGACATTACCTCAAACACAATCTTTTCTTCGCCCTTCCTTAGACTGCACAGTCGGGAACCGATAAATTTTAAAGCGGCCCCGTATCACGGGCGCTTTCCACAATACGACCGCCCCTGGCACACAGCACAAGGCGGTCCAAACTTCCGGCCACTTCCGGGCGAAGTGATAACAACAATGATAACAATAAATTTCGCAAGCCAATATTATCATTTTTAAGTCTCAAGAGGTTCACGCAGAACCTTACACGTCGAATTTCAAATATCCTATAGTTCACACAGAACTTAACTAGGGCTTTTTTCTACTTAAGTTAACACAGAACTTTATACATTGAATTACAAATATCCTATAGTCCACACAGAACTTATCTAGGACTTCTATCTCCTTAAGTTCACACAGAACTTTACACATATCTTAGGTTTCCTCAGACTCCAAGGTCTGGACAACCGTTGCAGCAACAATTCACCACCACACAGAATGGTAACTGTATAAATGGACCCTTAGTCCACTAAAAAAAAAAAAACACAAAACATAATACAAAATTGGCGAGTAGCCCCGGTTGAAAGCAGGACGCGTCCACGGACCCCCAGAACAGAGCCAAGAATCACGTGATACCACATACGGGGCCAAATGTCACGCCTTTTTGCTATATTTCAGAAACAATATTAAGATGTACAGATTTCAGTACATAAATCAGTTATAACACATTACCTTCATGTGAGGCGTGACACGCCCGTTCAGCTCCGCCGGTTTCTTAAAGAGACAAGTACCTTTTAGATCTCAGGGATTCGTTAGATTCCTATAACTCTGAGTAACTCTCTCTCCCTCTCAATTGGACAAGGTGACACAATTAAACAAAGTATAATTTTAAATGAAACAGTTTATTATATTATGGAAAAAGAAAAAAGAAAAAAATATAAAAAAAGCTCGAACGAATGTCGAGAAAAAAAGTTTAAAATTGGCTAGAAAGATCGTGTTGTCGATTAGCAAAAGGGGATTTCAATAACAATTAGAATTAAAGTTGAGCGATGGTTAAAATGTGCGGACGAAATCCAGCATTAAAAATAAAAGGAATAATATTCACCGAATTGTACGTCCTGAAGCTCTGTGATATATGAGGAAAACAAGTCTGGCAGTCTTCCATACAAACACCGTTTCTGGAGAGACGTCCTATCAGCGTAGTGTCTGGTAGCGAAGAGCCTGCGTCGGAGCAACGTCCGAACCTCACCACGTTCCGAACGGAAGAGAGGCCTGCGAGCGCCTCCTTCCCCTTGGCAAGGAAATACCAAAACAAGTGGTGCCAACCTCGACGAAAATCGTACTTGACAATGTTGTCATTGAATAAAAATGTACCTGACTGCCCGGGTAGCTACCCTTATTTTATTGTCTTTAGTATTTTAAAATATTCAAGTATTTCATAATATTTTAATCTTCCTGTTTTCAAGGCAAGCACATGGTCTCGACATCACAAGTTTCATAAATTATGATATGTCGCGAATTAAAAATTTCGAGGACGTGAAGTATGCAATTTATCAAATAGTCCTCACAAGTCTCAAAAGATATTTAATAAAATAAGTCTTAACAGATCACTCGCTGTACCAATCCTCTTATTCAGTACTTAGTCTTGCCCTTCTTTTCTCGAAATCTCTCATCTCAGATAATTAAATGTATCGACCTGTTTTTGAGTTTGTGAGCTTAAATTATCAAGCTCGCAAAATTAGGAAGACTTAAGTATTATTAAGATCAGATTAAAATTTGCTACAATATCAAATTGCCAATTAGTGGTCATACTTGTAAATTAAAATATAAATTCTGGAGGAAAACAAGATCAGAAAGAAAGTATATACTAAGAACTCAGATAATGATAAAATTACGAGTGAAATGTTTACATTCATTTACGTGTGGAAGGTTCTCAGAATAAAATTGTGTTTTGTTTGATATACGTGTATACACATACTATTCATTTTTGGGTCACGCACAGAGGATAGATCGCCACGCCTCTCTTATCACGAATATCGTAATAAATGCTTTTTAGTTTCAAATATTTTTCTTCTTGTTATTTAAAATTTCTCCAAATGTTTCACTTTTTCCTCGGTCTGTCTTCTCTTTACTTACGCTGTTTTTTTATATTTATATTTGTTTTGTAATAATCTCGCTAGTCAGAATTTTATTGTAATCAGGTTAATTAAACACCGTTTATTCCACTTTATATAACGATATGACCCAACCGGTCTCAAGGTTTTCACCTCATTATCAGGAGAACACTAAAAAGACTGAATTATTTTCGAACTGGTACCAACATACACGTGTCGAATGAGTTGAGGATTGTAGAGGTAGGCAAGAGACAACTTCAACATGTAGCGGTGAGATATTGGGAATGTACGTATTAACCAGATGTTCATCCCCTCCCCCAGTTTAGACATAATTTAGTCTTGTTTGTGCTCCCCCGATGATGAGGTGAAACCTTGAAACCGGTATGTTTATACCGTTAAAAATTAATAAAAAGAGTTTGACTAAACACTTTAACCCTTCCTTCCCTGTGATGTGTAACTAGTACACATTGCTTCTAAAAACTTTAATATATCTATAAATATAATAAATACTGGGTTCAGATTTTAAGTATACCTCCGTAATACATTTACGCATTGAATGAAAAAAATATTATTAATAATAATTAACACTTATCGGCCACATCAGAGATATTTTGTGAAAATCGAGAATAAATTCACCAATACAATCAAACGTGTGCCGGTGTGTGATGTAGGTATATTCATTCTAAAAAACGCTATGGGTGAGGAAACGACGCTATTCACGTCTCACTCTACTTCGGTATATGGGAACGCAAGAAATAGAATCTCAGTTTGCTCGCTTCCCTCGCTTCAGTAGCTTTTGGGCATCTATTTGAGGTGGTAGCTTTACCCGTTTTGTGAACGTCGGCCGGTTTTTTTTTCATGTTTTAAGCAATTTAATTTCAATTTTTATCACTTTTGACTTCAAATTTAATTAATTTAAGCGATTGGCTATGAATATTCTTATTTTTCCGGTTTTAAATCGCTCATCTTTACATGTGTATTGATGTGTATTGAATACACATCACCAGGACGCGCGGATTTTTTTAGCACAGGAAGGGAAAGGTTAAAGCTCTTGAGTGTTAATGCCTTAAATATAATATAATTTTTTTATTGCGTTCAAAATATCTGAAGTCACCTTGTATACACATTACCCTATAACTTAAATGTCAACCTCTTGCTTAATTGGTAAAAAAAGTCTATCTTTCAACACGAGGGCTGCAGGTTCGATTCCCGTTAATGCTAATTTTTTTTATAAAGAGTTCGAGTCTGATTATCACTGAAGACTCCTGTACATTTTAATATTTGGTTAAAATAATTTCATACAGGGTGATAAGTTAAAAATTTATTTAGTTTTTATTTTATTCTTCTCAAGTCTTGACTTACAATGAAATCCAAGCATTAAGGGAAGCAATGTCACTCTATTGTGAGGTTTACAAGGATGTAAATTCTATTTTATAATAATGTGATGACAATGTTTTATTTCGATAATACAATGAAAACTTTTTTCTTTCCTTATATTACGTTTTTCCACTTTTTCGTTGTATTTATTTTCTAACGTTTAGTATTATCTTTTTCTATCGTTTATTACGTTTTTATTACTATAAAGCAGGCGAATTGATAACAATAGCAATTTCAACCTAAAATAGCAATCAATAAATTCAAGACGAATGGGCTTGAAATGCAAGCGTTGCATAGAATATGTATGGTCATTAAAACCATGATTGTACCAATTAACAATAATGGTGTTTAAATTGGTGACCTTTTGAATTAAATACAACCGTATTAAAAATTTCATTCTCAAATTAATATTAATACTGATTCATTTTTTTTTCTATTTTTACTTAACATGCATTGTTTAAAAAAGATAAACAACGAGTGACGTTCCTACATCAGTGGTTCTAAGCCCAAAGACTTCATAAATCTCCAGTCTCTCTTTGACTTGTTCACTTCACCAATTCGGGTATGTTAAAGGAAACAAAATAAATAATTTTACGATTTTGTAACCTCTTCATAAAAAACTTTTAAAAAAATATTAAAAGGTTGAATTTAACCAGATATGTGCCTTAAGCGAGTTTATTCGCTCTCCGTACAGAATTAGCGGGTTAAATCGCTCACATGTATGCCTGTTTCTAGCCAATGTCTAGTACTAATTCGAATAATCTAAAATATGGAACATATAGAGACATCTACTGATGATGATGAATAAATACTATAATATTACAGTTTATAGATATTATCGAATTTACAGAGATTTACCTAAAAGCTTCGCATGACGGTCGACATGTGTCTCTAATGCAGGGTTGTCAGTTTTGCGTTTTACTTATTTAACCGTTGAAATTTGAAATTATTTTTAAGTAGTATTATTCACTTTCCGTGAGTTATTAAAATAATTAATATTTTCGTGTTACATATACTTTTAATTCTATCAAATATTTTATTAATATACGTTTCCGTATTTTCTGTGATAAGCTGTGACAACCCTGACATTTTGTTAAAGTTGTGTTTTTCTGAGTGAACGGTGGCACAACCGACACATATTGTATATATTTGGTCTTACAAGTCTTCATAATATCCTTTGAATATATAAGAGGCCTTAACAACTATGGAAAGCATTCTTCAAAATAACTACAGTATGAAGATAAATAAAGACAAAACAAAGCTGCTGACTGTAGGCCGAGCGCAGCACCAGATGAGAATAGTGATGTCGGGTAAACCACTAAAGAACACCAAGGAGTTTGTCTACCTCGGGAGCAAAATAACATGGGACGGTCGGTCCAAGAGCGAGGTCGACAGCCGTATACATCAGGCTAGACTTGCATTTAATAAAAGGTCGAAAATAATAGAATCAAATAATATAGACCTTAAACTGAGAATACTCCTCATCAAGACCTATGTATGGAGTATCTTGATGTACGGCTGCGAGACATGGTGCCTATCCGAAAGAGATAGACGAAGACTAGAGGCTTTTGAGATGTGGTCCTATAGAAGACTATTAGGAATTTCCTGGAGAGACCGCATCACAAATGAAGAGGTTCTCCAACGAATCGAAGGAGGAAGGCACCTGCTCAGGATCCTGTCCGAAAGGCGTGCAAGATGGATCGGTCATATAATACGACAAGAGGGCCTCTTGCATGCCATAATGGAGGGCATGACCGAGGGGACAAACTCTAGGGGACGCCCACGCCGAGAGTACCTGGAGGACCTGTTGGTGGACGTGCGCTGCTCAACATACACAGACTTAAAAAGAGCCGCACAGGACAGGGGGGAATGGAGGAGAAGAGTTCAAATTGCTGCAAACCAGTCTTAGGACTGCAACCACGGAAGGATATATACAAAAAAGATAATTCTATTAGGTTTTATTTTTGCTAAAAAATTCACGGCCCTCAGGGATCAGCCATACTTATAACTTGTGGCACTTAAAGGGTTTAATGTCCTGTTTATAACATGAAGTAAAAAAATCCATACTTTATTTATTTATTTTTAATGAAATTAATAATTTGAAAAAGTAATAATTTGCTGGATGCGACTAAACTGTACGTTTGAAAGAGATTAAAAAATGAATCACAGATGTTTTGTCAAATTTATTATAAATTTATAATTTACTTCTTTTATATAATTTAAATGCCGATCGTAATGTTTAATCCAGCCTGAAGTGCGTACGAAGTAACCACTACATTGAGAGGACAAATTGGCATTTCAAAAAAAAAATTCAATCATAAACGCACAACACTTACCACTCCATGCCATGAAGATGACTATATGGTATTAATAGGATATGTGCTCCTCAAGGACACCCTTTATTAGTCGCACATACCTTATCACGACATCACACTACTAGCGCATGAACAGCGGTGGTGGGAAATCCGAAAGGTATTTCTGCCACGTCCTGTATGTGGAAAAAGTTCTTAAAGAAGTAAAATTTGAAACCATTTATAGTAGAACAAAATGTTAAAATTGAAAAAAAAAACAGTTAAAAAGAAAGCAAAGAGGAAGAAAAGGTTTTGAAGAGTGGAAACGAAGTTATGATATATCTGTATGGTAAGAGATTGTGAGAGATAGATCTAGAAAAAGTTAAAGTTTAATGTCTCAAAGAGTTACGAAGAATGGACAAAATTAATTACATGTCGCACTAATTAAGATGTTAAAAAAATAACTTGAAAGTAAAACTTTTAAATAAATATTAAATTTAAATACCTCTGAAGTATCCTCGTGGAAGACCTCGACCCAGAAACCGAAATCAAGTGCAGAATTGAAACATTTCGTGCGGCTTTTAATAAAATGAGAAGCGTATTCTGCGATGATAATTTAAACTTGAAACTTCGACAACGGTTAGTCATCTGTTTGGTCAGTGTTATTGCATGGAGTGGAATCATGGACCCTCAAAGTTGGTAGTATGAACATACTGGAAGCATTCGAAATGTGGATGCACCGGAGAATGCTACGGATACCCTGGATGGATATAGTCAGCAACACAAGGGTTCAACAAAGACCCAAAGTTGATAGAGAGTTGCTGACTTATATTACAATTCGAAACGTGTCCTAGTTGGGTCATGTAATTAGAGAAGCAAAGTACAAATTACTGCACCTGATCATACAAGGCAAAATAGAAGACCGAAGAGGTGTTGACATAAGACAAATCTCCTGGCTCCGCAATATACGTGATTGGACTGGCATAAGGGACGTTGGAGATCTTTTTCGGGTTGCCGGGGACAAACATGTCTACTCTCAAGTGATATTCAACGTTGGGGGGACCTGATATGACACTGAGAAGAAGAAGAAAGTAAAACAAAATGTTAAACGATTCATAAAAGAAAAGTCCCAAATTAATTTTAATTTTAAGTGAACATTTTTTGTAATTATTTTTCTTTTGAATCAAAACAGGTTACCCAAGAGTTAACTATGTGATTGTGTTTTTTTAAATAAAAAAATTACTGCGAATAAAATATATTTTTAAAGTAAGTTTTTTTAATTTGATCTTTTGAAATTTTAAAATGTATTTTTAATTATGTTTTATAGCGCTAAACCATTACATCGCCTGACAACTAATCTTATTTTTTTTTACAGCAAAAATTTCCTCTTTAGTTTGATATCAGGATATCAAGCCTATCAGCGATATCAATTCTCATCTAACACGATGACTCTCGTCTTGAGCACCGCACTTTAATCATAAGACAATGAGTCACGAGAATCTATTCACCATTACCAAGCATATTTTTCAGGCATTTTTCAGAATTCTTTGCAGGGTTACGTTAAGTATTCTGAAAGAATTTATTTTTGCTATTATATTATATTTGATATAGACACTTTCAGTAAAAATGATAGAACAATCATTGATTTGATTTAAAAGAAGGGATCAAAGGATACTTTTTTTAACAACAATATTTTCAGATATTTAATACATATTTTATTCTCAATTTAAGAATTACACTTATATTTGGATATAATTTAACTTTTTATATAAAAACATGCAAACTTTTGACAAGAAAAATTGCTTATTGCCTATTTATTATGCTGATTTATTTATTTTAAACAGCCGCAGGCTTTACAAAAAAAGTAAAACGACTTGAAATTTTTCAAAAAAATCAATTCACCTCACGACTGTGCACAGTTACAACAGGACCTAGACTCCCTAGTCTCCTGGAGTGAGCAAAATCATCTTCTGTTCAACATTAATAAATGTGTCTGTGTATGTCTGTTTTCACCAATCCACCATCAGTATACTATATAGGGAGTGGCACTAAACAGAGTTTCTGAATTCAAAGATTTGGGCGTAACCTTTGATGTCCGACTCACGTTCGTTAACCATGCCTCACGTTTGATATCGGACTGTTACAAACTACTCGGTTTTATAATAAGAATATCAAGAGAATTTAACAGCACCGATATCCTCCGAAACTTATATTTTTATCTAATTAGAACCAAATAAGAATATGAATCTACGGTTTGGGCTCCTCATCAGCTCAAATATAAAAAAAAATGTAGAACAAATAGAAAAAAAAACTCTCAGATATCTATGGTACAGAACAAAGAGCGACTACCCAAAATATGCTCACCATGTCGAACTTTTCACGGTGTCTAACTATAAAAGCCTCGAAACAAGAAGGCAAGAATGCATTGCGATATTCCAAATAAAGGTTTTCCAAGGTTGCTTTAACTGTCCCGCGATTCTAGGAGCACTAAGTTTATATGTACCCAATAAATATAGCCATGCAAGGAATCACCCTCTGTTCTACATACCAGCTTACAGGACGAATATCATGGCTAAACACCCAGTCACGCGTGGTATAGAGATATTGAACCAACTGAATGACACTGTTGATATATTCTCGGTACCGCCTAGCAGTATGAGAAGAATCCTGGCTGATATTATTCCTAACGAATAAGCTAACGCTAGAAGCAGTCCCTCTTTGTATAACAGGAGAAATCCGTGCCAAGTGGATAAAAAAATCAATAAAGAAATAAAACGAAATGGAAAAATATTCAGACGAATCAGACAAATTTTAAAATACAAAAAAAAATTTATCAATAATAAAGTTGAAAACGCCAACATACGAAAATAATATGTAAAACACAAAAAAATATGTATAATCAGAAAAAAATGTGTATAATCAGATAAAAAATATGTATAATCAGAAAAAAAATTGAATTTTCAATATATTATTGTTTTGAATGCATCATGTTTAAATTAAAATAAACAATTAAAACCGACATTGAAATATGTATAATATTTTTTATAATAGCTTCTCTTTGGATCAATGAAAAATATCAATGAACATCGTGTTCCCCAATCTGTGAAATAGTGCAAAGTGGAGAAAAATGTGTAATTTTCTGTGTGAACTCCCTTTATGAAGATCCTGTTGACATCAAACAGACTGAACATTTTTTTTAAATTAAAGTTATGTACAATACAAATATTTGTCAAAGGCCTATATAAAAATTTTAATCTTAAGAACTAATCTAATTTATATATTGTAGCTTTAAACTTATTTGATTTTAATCCATGCATGTATTTTTATTCTTAATAACCGTAATATTTAATTTCTTATAAATAGTTAACACCCACGTACTAACTTGTCACTAGTTAGTAATTCGTACAATAAAATCATTTTTAATACAAACATTTGCCAAAGGCTATACCTATTGTATACACAAGTCTTTATCTTAAGAACTAATCTAATTTACATATAAACACTATGAACTTACACAATTTTAATTACCTGCATAACATTTTTATTTTTAATAATCTTGATTTTTAATTTCTTAGAAAAAGTAAGCACCTTTATACTAACTTATAACTAGATAACAATTCTTACAACTAATTAGACAGTATGAAACATTACTAGCCGAGATATATGTTATAGTAGCGGTTCGCTACTTTTTATACTTTCATTTGGTGGTACAGTATAAAAATAGTTACTTTTATGCTCTACACTAAATTACATAAATAAAAAGCTAAAAAATAAGTGAAATTAAATATTTAATAAGTCTACACATTAGTTAAAAAACTAATTTTCTTTAAAAGGCTTCATAGAATACTTTTTCCTTTGAAATGAATTATTATGACGATATAAACACGTTGTTGTTTGAACATAAGTTGGAAAGGGCATTGACTTGTAGTTTTATTTCATGACGATCTCCGTGACCCCCTCTTTTTCCCCAGAAAAGTGTTCCGGAATCGATCCTCGGTTTTTATGAATAAAAAATAAGTTTTTGGATTCTGCGGCTGACTTAGCCACTAGAACACAATATAAATCAAAGTTAATGGAGCAACGGGAGCATTTTTGGTTCGTATTGATTTATTTTACACTATTTAAGTAAAAAAGAATCAACCCACATTTTACTTGTTTTCAAATATTTATAGGAGCACAGCATCGCGTATGAGATCTAATGCTTCTTGGAAATGTTTATAATTTTTTTTCTTTGTAGCGTTTATGTTTTGCCATTATTTAAATACTTAAGAAAGCATACTTACATCAAGTAATTGCCATTTTGGAAGAAAGAAATATAATAGGTATGAGAGATCGTTGGAGCTGTAAGAGAAAGTGTGTGTCGGGATAGGAAAATCTGAGGCATGTTTTCTGCTTACCTCGGCGAGGAAACGGCGTGATGATACGTGTAATTTTGATACATGAGTATGTCTTTGTCGCATGTTGTAATAATATTTTGATACACGAGTAGGTCCATGTCGCATGTTGTAATAATATTTTGATACATGAATGTGTCCATGTCGCATGTCGTAATCATATTTTGATATACGAGTGTGTCCATGTCGCATGTTGTAATAATATTTTGATACACAAGTATGTCCATGTCGCATGTCGTAATAATATTGACGTACGCCCAATTATCAAAAGTTGTATTACTGGTTTAATTACAAAAGATGATTTTTCATCAATAATAGATTCCTTCACTCAATGATACTAGAATTTATAACCTTCACTCAATGATACAAGAATTTATTTTTACTCAAGATTCTCTTCCCTCAATGATACTACTCGTAGAATTTATTTTTTTGCGCTATTAAATTTGTATATTTTCTTTTACATGGCAAGAAAAATGCAATAATTACAATGTAACAGTTAAAAGACATAAACTACATTAATCAAATAAAAAAAACATATTCCCTAACCGCCCTTTGCTTAATTTTTATGATCAGATCAGTTAAGTCAACCAGCTTATCACATGTCAATTATATACGCTAATTACCGGAAAATTTGAAGCATAATGCTCTTGATGTGTTATTTAATCACAAAAAATCTTTGTACAAGTCATATTAAATAATAAATGTGATGTGTGTGTGCGCGCGGCTAGTAGCTTGGCCACAAGCAAAGGTTCCTTTACCGCATCATTACTGGTGATGAAAAATGGTTTGAAAATGGTGATGAAAAAAAAAATTTTTGAAGGGGATCTTCATGAATAACATGGTTTAAGCGGTCCTCATCGAAGTCCACTGGTCGTCCGGAATGCTCCATATCTTTCAGTTTGAAATTACCGTATTTGAAACGCAAAAACCATCGACGAGCTGTTTTTTCATTTATAGCATCTTCACCGTACACTTCGCAAATATCGCGAGCAACTTTGGCAGCTTTATTCTCTCGATTGAACGCGAACAAAATGAGGTGTTGAAAATGCTCACTTTCGTCTACTTGACATTCCATTTTGAAGGCTTGTAATCAAATAAAATAAAATATGTAACTTAAAGCAAACACAATTTCTTGTAGAGCAGAAAAGTTTCTTTCGAATGACGTATAACCTCTACCATTTTGTTTTACTTTTGGTGCTCATTTTTAAATTTGAAAAAAAAAACGGAACTTATGTTAACACCCAATATTATATTTTTGTACTACCGGGAACCGAATCCCCCGAACGAAAAACGAACGTTCTAATAACTAGACTTCTGAGCTTTTTGAGTTTATAGTACAAAACAGTGTGAGGTGCATAGTCGCGCGGTAATATATTTGACTTATGTGCGGAAGGTCTCCTGTTCGAACCCCACGCTGTGCTACTCCTTCGAAAGACACAGGATTTTTTTTCGCCTGGTATTCAAGGGTATAAAGATACCTATGTAAGATACCCATGACTACAGTCTATTATTTCAAAAACAGTTAAAAAAATTATGCCGCTGTTCTCCAATCGTCTCACTTCAGGTGGGCCATCGGATCCAGTACAGCGGTACGTCCGGTGAGTTTGCTGGTATGCAACGGCTTACTCATTAAAAAGAGGACATAAAAAGAAAAAAACATTAAAGAAATCTTTACGCTACAGCTTCGCTTTCCAGCTGGACCCACGCTGAAATGGCGAGTGGGTCAATACATCGAAACAAAGTCAAAAAGTGTTAGGATAGGAAATCAGTGGTCGAGGCATTTATTTGGTGTTAATAAATTGTATCCATCTTCAACAGTAGAGATACGTGAAAAATATGACACAATCGTATATGTCTGGGACAGTGATTTTAGATTTTTGACCTAAATTTCCACTCATGTCTGTTGCGAACCTAGACAGAAACCTTTGGAATCTACTAAACCTGTTTTCCTCGTAGTGATTTGTTACTCGGTTTTACCACCAAAACCGGATCGTGAATAAGTACCCCTTCGTTTGCAATATTTTTTCTAAAGGTCTCTGATTTTTTACTTGCTTTTCCTTAAGGCCCGTTCTCACAGTTCAAGTTAAGTTGACCGATTAAAGTTGAGTACGAATTGAATCAGTTCTTGTTCACACGTTTCAAAATAAACTGATTCAATGCCCGTTCTCACAGTTCAAGTTTAGTTGACCGATTAAAGTTGAGTACGAATTGAATCAGTTCTTGTTCACACGTTTCAAAATAAACTGATTCAATACCCGTTCTCACAGTTCAAGTTTAGTTGACCGATTAAAGTTGAATACGAATTGAATCAGTTCTTATTCACACGTTTCAATATAAACTGATTCAAGGCCCGTTCTCACGGTTCAAGTTTAGTTGACCAATTAAAGTTGATCAACAAAATTTGAATGAACTCTGTAGTGAGAACCTTTGTTTCAATAGAGTTGATCAACTTTTAAGTTGATCAAGTAAAGATTGACGACCCAGTCAAACTTTATCGTTCAAGTGATTAGTCATCCGCCATTTGCTTTCAAGTTGAAACCTGTTTTGAAACGTGTCAACATGTGAATTCAAGTTGATTGTCAAGTTCGCTTTCAACTCGATAAATATAAAAATAAAGATGCGAGAGAAAATGCTTTCGACGCCATTTTTAACTGAATTAAATTGAAACAGTTTATTGAAACATGTGAACGAGAACTGATTCAAGTCGTAATCAACTTTTGTTGATCAACTTTAATTGGTCAACTAAACTTGAACCGTGAGAACGCACCTTTACACATAAATCTGGGGCAAATTACCAGGTTTTATCAAATTTTAGTTAAAAGGATGCATTGCAATTTGTATGGTCTACTATTTTATCACACATAACTTTTTACAACCTTTTTCCCGCCATTCTTTTTATACGACAATGCAAGTTTATTAGAAAACGAAGTTTAACGTGGATTTTTTAAACGAAAAGTTTCAGTTGACAGATTTCAAGAAATTACAAAACATAATATTGCTATAAAAAATACGCTTAATGATGTATTTTTTACTTTTTAGATAAAAAATAGATGTTTTCTTCCGCGTTACATACATGCATCTAAAATGACAAACTTCGTAGCCTAGTGGATTAGACTTCTGCTTTTCAATCCATGGGTTACGGTATCGATTCCGATTGTAACACAGATTTTCTTAAAATTAATTCTGGTGAAGTTTTTACTTCAGGATTGATTATAACATTTCTGGTTGGTTGCAAGGGATTATCACATAGCAATAAACTTGTTTGATTGTATTATATTTCAAAGAACATAAACAATTTAACACGATAAACATGGTAATCATATAGTATTTATCTAAGGTATTAGACTTTTTTGAGTTTACATATACACTGTGTTTTTATGGCTCAAAATGCCGAAATTAGAAGAATGTTGCAATCTTCAAGACAAGTTAAAATGTCACTTTTAGTCTTAAAAATACGGTTTCAACCCCTAAATATCCCATACTTGAGATAAAATACAGTTTTAAATCATAAATAGCTCATACTTGAGATAAAATACAGGTTCAAGTCCTAAATAGCTCATACTTGAGATAAAATCCATTCCTAAATAGCTCATACTTGAGATAAAATACAGTTTCAAATCCTATATAGCTCATACTTGAAATACAAATAATATTTTATATAAATTTTATATTTTTAGTTTCCTTCAAAGATTAAACGTAATTTTTTTATATACGAGTATTTCTCAGGTTTGTTTTTGTGACCAGATTTTATTCCTTTAATATGGAAATATGTGCTTATCTTTACCAAGCGAAAGCCTTAAAAAGAAAACTTTATATCTGAAAATCTACTAACATAACCCCTTTAGTTTATTTTACTTCTCTGGCTGCCTGAAAAAAAAAATTTTATACGAAAGGATAAATGAAAAGTTTGCAAGATTTAAATTTAATGAAATAATCCCATTTGAATTGTTCATTTCATGCTAAACAAAGATTTTCTTTCATCTTTCGTATCAATTCTTAATCGGATATTATGCCATTATAACAATACTTTTATTATATTTTTTTTTGTGTAACTATGTAGGATTAACGATTTTTTTTACATGCCACATTATTGTAGGTGGCTTATAAAAAACTTAGACCTCCTTGATCAAGTTGGTAAAATGCTTGTGTTCGAGTCCAGGTATTGCAGGTTCGATTTTTATGCATACTATTTGTAAATGGGTTTTGTCTGGTATTTATTAAATACTTATTTAACATAGTTTATTTATTTATTTAACACTTTTATTGCAATACAATCTGGCGGGCTTATTGCCGGGCGGCAATCTCTTCCAACCAACCAGACAAAAGTAAATGAAGCAAGTTACGTGGTCGCATAAATCATTCAAATGACTATCCATCCTCACGAAATCCATAAACATATACGTGAGAACATGCCCACGAACCCCACAAAAACGGACAATCACTTGACCAATATTTTTCATATAAAGTGAGATATCATCAATCAAAAGGAAAGGAAGGGATGGTGGAGAGGAAAGGAAAAGAAAAATCAGGAATGAAACACGTTATTTTAGTGACTAGAAATTAAGAGTTTTTTCAGTCGCTTCTTAAAGCATGCAAAGACGGAACGAGTCTTATATTGGTTTGTAACTGATTCCAGAGTCTCACTGTATGGACAGTTAAGGACGACGTAAAGAAAGAGGAGCGGTGAACTGGAAAGGTCAATAAACAATCTCTGTTTGATAGTTATGGGTGGTTGAAATATATTACCACAAAGTAATAAGCCAGCTAAGTTATATTGTATACAAGAAAAACGTAAAACAACACATTATAATTTCAGTTCAATCTAAATTTTTAAGAAACGTACTAATTTTTAAGAATCTTTATTTAATTATGATTGGAGAATATTTCATTGTTTACCAACATATTATTACCGAATATTTCAATATATCACAAAACTGACAGTAAAAATCTCTCTCTTTTATTACATCGGTCACCCTAGGTATATTTCTATAATTTATGCAACGAGGGTCCTTGTGACTAAAATGTAGTATCCAAACAAACTTTTTATATCCAGACATAAAAACATTAATTTGTCCTACCTGATTGTGTCCGGAAAGCCTGGCGGCTAAGCAAGCTCGCCAACCTCTGAACCACTTTCATATAACTCCAGATGACAACAACCAATACATGAATTAAACAGCACCTCTTATTTACATAATTTAACCTTATGGGATGATCATCATTGTCAACCAGGGTCGATCCACTGCTGGATGAAGGTCTCCCCAAGTTGACTCCAAATAGTTCAGTTTTTTGCTCGTTGATGCCATGTGATGCTGCCATGCTTCCTGATTTAATCTATCCAGCTTACTTTCGGTCTTTTTCGGGGCCCCTTTATGCCTCTTGGGTACCATTGGATTATTTCAGATGTCCATTGGGAGTCTGACATTCTGGCTACGTGTCCTGCCCATTGCCACTTCATTCTTTATCACACCTTTATAACGTCTTCTACCTTTGTAATATTGCGAATTCAGGTGTTTCGTTTACGGTCTCTTTTAGTTTGTTCCAACATGCATCTCTCCATGCCCTTTTGTGCGGTCTGGAGCTTTTGTGTGTTCTTTACTGTGAGCGTCCATATGGGGGGATAAGCGCCACTAAATAAAGAGAGGAGGATTTCTCAAGTGTTTTAAACCAGGTTAACAATAATTAGATTTAAGTTTAGTACAAGCCTAGTTAATACTATCTTCGAAATATTTAGACAGACTTCGTCATTGAGGAGAGTTTGCTCTTTAAACGGCCCTTTATAAATTGTCTTTTATTATTAGATTATAGTATTGTGTAACACTTTCGTTTCATTATAACGTACGACCTGGTGAATTTCTCGGTTTATCATCATACGGCAATCTATTCTAAACAACCAGTAAAATATAATAAAAGCCTGAATTTTTTTAATAAAAAAAATCGAGTACCAACTGAATCAACCCCACAACCCCTGAACTGCAAGTCTTAGCAAGCAGGTCGTAAAGGCGTCTATGAGAAACAATGATAAGTTCGATATTACTAGTTAAGAAAAACGTTTTAATACCACTGTCTCGTGAAATTACGTGTAACGAAGATAATATTCATATTTTGCTTATCAAAATAATGAATTATGTACCTTAAAAAATAATTTGGTTTTAATAAGGCTGTTAAACAATTCCAGTATACAGCCTTAATCAATGGTTAATTACATAAATGATGATTTGCGTGGCCTACTTGGTAAACCGCAGGTATTTCACCTTGGTGGTTCGGTTTCGATTCTCGACGGAACTAAAAAATAAATAAAAAAGCATGCAAATCTGTTAGAAGAATTCATTTGATAGCAATATTGGCACGCGCAAGATGTGCGTGAATTTTTCATTAGTATTTTCAACAAGTATGATGATGAACTGTAACTTGCTTACTCCAGTGGTTCTGAACGCGAAGGCTTGATTACTGCGGCTGAAGATATTGTCTCCCGGCCATGTCATTCAATATGTCCAGATCGTCAATTATAATATGTTGAGGGATATCATACAAATGTTTAAAAAGGGTTAAATGGAAAATATATTGTTATGGCCTTTTGCAACGAAAACACTTTTAGAATTTCAACTGTGTAATTTTATTTGTATAATTGTTGAATTACATTAAAGTATAATAATAACAGTATTGTGGAAGTAATAATAACGATTATGTTAACATCGAGGTGGCTTTAATAATAATGATTCCTGCCTCTGATATGACGTCCTATTTAAAGCGAAGATAACGTACGCACGCCCCTTAGATAATTAAGAAGAATTGGTCGGGTATGTTATCGGTGCCCTTAAGGTCAAATCGATATTAGGCAATTATTTGGAATGTCTTGTTCACTGTTAACTTACATTTAGTGAAACCAAATCTTTATTGAATTTGGATAGTAAACAGTTCCTGATAATTCCAACAAGATAATAAATTTAAACATAAAACATTGAGTTAAGTTTGACATACACGTGATAAAACTAATATTTATTGGATGTAGATAACATAGTACATGATATGGTTAACATTAATAAGCTTAACATTTGTTTGAATACGTTACATGATTACTTATAATATTTATTGGATGTGGATAACAAAGTATACGATAAGATTAACATTGGTATGGATACATTACAATATTTTTAATTTATGAAAATGTTCTTCATGTTTTCTTACCAATTTAACCAAAAAAATATACATTTTTTAACTATAAGAGTAAAAAACTCGTTAAATATTTTAACACCAATTCTATTTTTTTTCTAGGATCTCATGTTTATGAACCATAAATTCTTTTTCGAAAAATTCAAAGAAGAAAAAACATGTTCAATTTAATACGAAACCTTTACTTATGAAAAAGTGACTTTGCGGAATGAAAAGCTCTGAAAAGAATACTTAAAAATAGGCTTTTCTAAGAACCGAAAGGCTTTTGTTCCCCCTTAATTGGGAAAGCTTATAATGGAACCTAGTAGTCAGGAGCTCTGCCAATGGACCAAACCAAGGTTGCGTGGAAAAATAAGTGTTTCTTAAAAGCATCATCTGTCTGAAAGATTTTTCTTGTAATTTATGCAAATTTGTAACGAGGTACATTTTTGCTCTTATGATGAAAACCTTTTTGACACTTGTTCTGTAAAAATCACTATTTACAAAAAATCCACCTTTATATTACAGGAGGCAAAAATATTAATTGATTGTTCTTATAATTATTAAAAGTAATTTTTCAGTTCAAGTTTTCAAAATAGAGTAAATGAATTAATCGTCAAACAATGCTTGTTAATACATTTAATTATCTTATTTTTAAAAGAATTTAAAAAAAAAAAATTAACATTGATCTGAAAGATAAAAAAAATAAAAATTATTACATACGAGTATATATAAACCATCACACCATGCCTCTTTTAGGGCAGGCAGAAAGGAACATTATCCACGCCTTTATATTCATGCACACATGTTTTGCCTTATTCACATTCATACATCTCGTCATATTATCCATGCACACATATTTTGCCTCATTCACATTCAAATATCTCTTCATATTATCCATACACACATATTTTGCAATATTCTATAATAATTCATACATTTCGTCATATTGTCCATGCACACAAATTTTGCCTTATTTTAAAGTAATTCATACATTTTGTCATATTGTCCATGCACACATATTTTGCCTTATTCACATTCATACATCTCGTCATATTATCCATGCACACATATTTTGCCTTATTCACATTCATTCATCTCGTCATATTATCCATGCACACATATTTTGCCTTATACACATTCATACATCTCGTCATATTATCCATGCACACATATTTTGCCTTATTCACATTCATTCATCTCGTCATATTATTCATGCACACATATTTTGCCTTATTCACATTCATACATCTCGTCATATTATCCATGCACACATATTTTGCCTTATTCACATTCATTCATCTCGTCATATTATCCATGCACACATATTTTGCCTTATTCACATTCATTCATCTCGTCATATTATCCATGCACACATATTTTGCCTTATACACATTCATACATCTCGTCATATTATCCATGCACACATATTTTGCCTTATTCACATTCATTCATCTCGTCATATTATTCATGCACACATATTTTACCTTATTCACATTCATTCATCTCGTCATATTATTCATACACACATATTTTGCCTTATTCACATTCATACATCTCGTCATATTATCCATGCACACATATTTTGCCTTATTCACATTCATTCATCTCGTCATATTATCCATGCACACATATTTTGCCTTATTCACATTCATTCATCTCGTCATATTATCCATGCACACATATTTTGCCTTATTCACATTCATTCATCTCGTCATATTATCCATGCACACATATTTTGCCTTATTCACATTCATTCATCTCGTCATATTATCCATGCACACATATTTTGCCTTATTCACATTCATAAATTTCGTCATATTATTTATGCACACATATTTAACCTTATTCACATTCATACATCTCGTCATATTATCCATGCACATATATTTTGCCTTATTCACATTCATTCATCTCGTCATATTATCTATGCACACATACTCGTATTTTGCCTTATTCACATTCATATGATACATAGGTCTCTTGTTTATCATATTTTAAATTTTTCTCTAATGTTACATTTCGCCCTCTCCATCTACACTTTCCTCGGTCTACTTCCTTTCTCTCTCACCACTTATGATCTGACATAAATATATATATTTATTTCGTAAATATTTCGCAACTCATTATCTCAATGTGGCGAACTAGTTTTAAGATTATTTTTTCAATTTATTTTTTACATTTATCTCTAACGAACAATTTATTCATCGTTGGATTAATAAAAAGTAAATAAATATAGGTTTATTGATAACAAAATAGTTCTCGTATGTATTGAGTGTTAACATAAGTTGTCGAACGTTGATTTTTGTTGTTTTCACTCAAAACATGTGCAACCCAAGCACCGAACTTCTGGACTTTTCCCATTGATTTAAAATTGCGTTATACAGTCATGTGACTACAATTTATCTGCTCAGCAAATTCTACGGTGGTTTGAAGGGGATCTTCGTAAATAATATTGTTTAAACGGTCCTCATCAAAGTCCACTGGTCGTCCGGAACGCTCCATGTCTTTCAGATCGAAATTACCGTCTTTGAAACGCAAAAACCATCGACTAGCTGTCCTTTCGTTCATAACATCTCCACTGTACACTTTGCAAATATTGCGAACAGCTTTGGCAGCTTTATTCCCTCGATTGAACGCGAACAAAAGAAGGTGTCGAAAATGCTCACTTTCGTCTACTTGACAATCCATTTTGAAGGCTTATAATGAAATAAAATAATATATGTAGCATAAAAACAAACACAATTTCTTGTAGAACAGAAAATTATCTTTCGAATGACGTATAACATTTACCATTTTGTTATACTTTTAGTGCTCATATTTAAATTTGAAAAAAAAAAACGGACACAACTTATGTTAATACCTAATACATACCTATAGTATAAAACGTCCCAAAATCGCACATACATCTCAAGATAAATAGCAGAAAAAACATTTAAAAGATAAGCTATCAAAATGTATGGACTCATCTCATAACATTCCACTGGCCGAGATAAACCCTAAAGTACAGGGCGAGTGAATATTTTATGGGAATAAGTGCAACATATAAAGAATATTTAAATACATTTTACTTTGAAATATATGCAAATACACATTGAGATCAAGTCCTCGAAGTCATATCCGAAGTTCAATTTTTTCGTGTCTTGGTTCATGCTATCAATTGACCGTATTTTAGGACAACTTGCTTTTCTATTTCTAGGGACTTCTATTGTGCCTAGTGGCTGGTTACCTCCTTACTCAGAAGATTTCCTTTGCATATGTCAATACTACCTTCTCCCTGGCTCCATCCCAACTCATTGTCTGCGAAGACTGTTGGGGTCAGCTCTCCTCATCCTCAGGTTGTATGCTCTTCTGTCCCGGACTACGTCCCCCAGGCCGTGCCTCTGCATTAGGTTATCTTTTTACACCACCCATGAATTCATTGGTCTTCCTCTGGTTGTTATTGGAGGAAGATCTATGGAGATTGCCTGGTTCACAATGTGATTGGGTGCTCTGCGTCCAACGTGCCCATACCATCTCAATAGCCTCTCCTCCATCTTGCTGTTGATGTCTGTAACACCTAGGCTTCCACGAATACGTGAGCTTTTTATTTTGTCTCTTAGGGACACACCAGCTGACCATCTTAGCGTGCGCATTTCAGCAGTTTCTAGTTGCCTAGAGTAAGAGTTATACATCGTCCAGTATTTAGAGTCATAGAGGAGTGCGGGTCTGACAATCGTTTGGTATACTTTTCCTTTTAACTTTACTGGCATTTTCGGATCACATAGAACTCCCGTCATTGATCTAATCTTAAAAATATGTCAATACTATCAAATACTAGTATATCGTAATTTCTGCACCGTCATTTTTTTTAGTGTTTCTAAAATAGCCATCGTTTAATTTCCTGAAAATATTTAACTTATCATTAAGTGTTAACAAGATTAATCTTTGATAGGGAAGAGCAAAAAGGAAGAAAAAATTGGAGGGGAAATAAATATATGGAATTGGGGATTAAAAAATGGGACCACATTGATACATACTTTGCCTCGTGAAGCTTTTCTCTGTCTCCACAAATGGAGGGTTTTTATCATTGTTATGTTCGTTTACTCTATAGTTCGGCATTCTTTTAAAATAAGCACGATTTATTATATACAGTTAAAAACTAAAATAAATTTATGTATTGTTTATAGTTAAGGAATTAACGTTGTGAAGGTTTAAATGCATTGTAATTTGTTTTATAAACACTGTTTATTCCACTTTTTGTAAAGCAAACATCTGTTAAACATATATATCCCAAAAATCTCTCCGCTGCTGGCCGAGATCGTCCCATGCCTCACTCAGCCCTCAGTCCCCAATTCAAATGTCCCGAACCGTTGAAGCGTGTATATTGGTACCAGTTTGAACATAATTCAGTATTGTTTGTGCTCCCCTGAAGATGAGGGGAAATCCATGAAACCGGTAGGGTTATACCGTTACAAAAAGTGGAATAAACAGTGTTTGATAAAAAAAATTACAATAAAATAAATTAAGATAATAAAGAAAATCCATCCATCTTGTCATGTAGCTTATGACTAAACATTGTGACTTACGTGATGGCCCTCGGCGAATTTTTTCCGTCCCTTCTAGCACTTAGCGGTTTGAAAATATGTCATTAATGGCAGTCCTGTTGCGAATCTCGTTTGGTTAGTCTAACCCATTGAGGCTCTTCCTTATTTGCATCGTACGTCCACGCTTTCACTGACCACAGACCTCTACATAGTGTCTCTTTGGCCACTAGCAATGTGTCCACAAAATCGGAGGACTTTTCGTTGGAGTTGTTGTACTAAGGGGTTTAGTGAAATAATTGTGATTGAGTTATCATCTGTATTGATGCAGTACCTAGATAACGTTGGTTTCTGGACATAAGAGTGTAACGAGTTCAGAGCCCACAAGTGTAATAACTATTTTGTTTCACATAGACTTCTTAAGTCAAGACATTTGATGCATTTCAATACATTGATAAATTATGTTTTCAGAAACAAAATAATATAAAATTAATTAATTTATACTACAGACCTTGACCTGTTTGGCGCTGCTTTTGATAGATTTAAAGTGTCTGTTTTAATTTCGACCTTCTTTATTTTACGCCTTCCCAGACTCTAAAACATTCAGTAGCGGATTAACCACTCGAGAGAGTTTAGTAATATCAGCCTGTTTTTCGCAGTTCGTTAAAATATTTTAAGTTGGCTTTAAGAGAAGAACTGCTGCGATATTAGATAAATGATGGTTTTTTTTTTTGAGAATTCATATTAAATATGTTTTTTATGTCCATTTTTTAATTTCGGCTTTCACTTTGCGGAATTTCGTATTAAAAATCATGATAAAATTAATTTTTTAAATTTCGTTACGTCATAATATTATTGTGATTCGAGTTTCATGCCAATTTTTTTATAGAGCTCTTCGTCAGGCAAATTAAATATTCATTCTAATATGTAACCTAATTAACCTGAAGACTTATAATTATGTGAATAATATGTAGTAAAGAGTGTCTGTAGGGAAAATATTATTTGATTGATTGTATTTTTTTTTTTTCGTTAATCTTTTTTTTATATCTAAATTTTCCACCGGACCTATTTTAATTAATATTGAACAACTGTGTCAAAAATTACATTATTTCTGCTATTGCAACTATTGTTTTTTTTTTAATGTGATTGACAAATTCATAATTAATACTCGTATTATCTGACAGACAACACTTGGGTTTTCTCAATGATTTTAAAGATTTCTTTAACCGGTTATTACAGATTTTTTTTTTTCATTTCAATTCTCCTTTACTAGAAATTAATTTCTATCGGTACATATCAACTTATCAAAATTCTCATCAAATAAATATTTCTAATATTTTGATCCTTACTAGATTAAACTCACAATTCCTTAGAATGGATACGGGACTGTAAGGGTCTTTCAGTTAGCCCTTCAAGCGACTTACATAAGTTGATTTAATTCAAATGTTCCCAGATCAGACTTACGACGATAAGACTGATTCTACGTGGTTTAACTTGAATATTTAACGTCTTTGAATTCTACTTAATAGTATTTTCTAGGAACTGATGTGATTATTTCTTAGCAAAACAACTTCTTTTATCTGATGAAAGCTTATGTTGTCAAGATTATTTCAGTTGAAAATGTCTTTAATTTCTAAATTAAAGATATTGTAATAAAATCGTTATTTTTTTTCAAGCTTGTAAGTTTGGAATATAAACAATTAAATCTCCATTATGATTTGACTGAAACAATAAATTTTATTAGTTCTGATAATTTCGAAAAGAATCAAAATACAATTAGTCCTTCGTCCACATTCATATTTGATAATGTTAGTTCATATTTGATAAGGTTAGTTCATATTTGATAAAGTTATAGTTTTTAGGGTACACTAAAACAAACCCGTCTCGGTGTAAGCATTTCAATAGGTTTTGATTTATTTATTAATTTATTTATCTATTCATCAACGGTACTGTGTACTTGAAAAATAATTATGGTGTCGGTTATTATGAAACTGGACCAAGTCATATATTTTTTTCACATTGAGGTATTTAGACCTTCGCGTTTGTGTAATAAAATATACTTTTCCATTATAAAACCGAACAGAAGGAGGTGTCGAAAATGCTCACTTTCGTCTACTTTACATTCCATTCTGAAGAATCAAATAAAATAATATATGCAACGTAAAAGCAAACAAAATATCTTGCAGAGCAGAAAAAATTCTTTCGAATGACGTATAACCTTTACCATTTTGTTTTACTTTTGGTGCTCATTTTTAAATTTGGAAAAAAAACGGACACAACTTATGTTAACTTTTATGTGAAAATATGTGTTTTTTGATACTTCATATTCCGGTTTTACAAGTTTTTTTTCTATTTTTACAATTATTCAAACATCTTAAAAATTACTAATTACAAAATATATTTCAGTTTAATTTGAAAAAAAAAGTGGTAAACAAACAGTATTCACTTGTATTTTGTAATAACAATCATGTTAACCTTTCCTTCTACACGTTGCTTCTAATAACCATCAATATCTCTATAAATATAATAAATACAAAGTTAAGATTTTAGGTATTCCTCCATAATATATTTACGCATTGAGTTAAAAATTATATTAATAATAATCAGAATTTATTGACTACATCGTGGGTATTTTGTGAAGATATCGGAAACAAATTCGCATTTAAACGCTGTGAGTGCCTCGACCTTGTGTCTTGACGATAGGTGAATAGTATGCGGGAAGCACGACACTATATTCGCATCTCACTCTTGCGTACTCCACTGAATTGCGAGGAGCTGAATTCTCTCAACGTCGCAAGCATAAGCGTAAGTGCCGGGGTATGCGACTGACGTTCCGCGCCACGGTAGCTTCTAGGCTTGCAAATAGGTTAGACGTACGCCCGTTTCGTGAGCGTTGCCAGATGGTTTTTTAATGTTTACAGCAAATAAATCTCCATTATTATAATTTTTTATTTCATTTTCGTTATAATCATCTATGAATGTTCTTATTTTTCCGATTTAAAATCGCTAATTTTTGATCGCGTACTCACTACCCAACACCGGAGCACGCGTTTCAATTTTAACACCGTAAGAGAAGGGTTAACTTAATTTAGAATAATACTAAAGATTTATTCTTTAGCAACGGTATTTTCTTTTCGCAATGTTTTTAGAATTCGAAAATGATTATGGAAAATTGTTGGAATATACGGTAACAGATTCATTATATCCTTATGTTTTTCTTTTGTACGTGGTTGGACACTCGCATCATGTGGAAATAACTTTTTTTTTTTATGTATTTTCGGCCTTCATTTTTTGGGGGAAATATTTATAATCCGAGATTCCGCACTATCATCTAAAGATGTTTCAATCTATATACAAATATACAATCTCTAAAAAAGTTGTTGATTCGATCAAATTTATAAAAAAAAGTTATTTTTTTAACAAAAAATTGTACATATAGGTCAATTTTTCTTAAAGTTATTGTTTTTTATTTTTTTTTATTTTCCTATGTCACGACATTGTATTATGTGTTCAAATTTAGTATTTTAGAAATTAATTTATTTTCATTGTTGTAATTACGACTTCTGAAATGCGCCAAGACGTATTTGTTTTATTAAAACACTCCCTCTTCTGTCACATAAAAAAGTTACATGTTACAAACTTTTCGCTGAAATTTTCGTAATCAGCAGGATCAATTTAGTAAGAATTAGCTAATTTAACCCCTATGACAGACAAAAAGTTTGAATTTGTTAACTAGTACCTCACTTTAAAAGGAATTACTAAAATTGAGTTTTTTACAAACTTAACATATAATATATAAAATTTAATACATATTATGTGTAGTATAATAGATAGGGTATTTTAGTAAAGAAATATATTTTATATAACATCTTCGTCTGCTTACAATATTAGCATAAATTTTGATTGTAAGCTATTCAAATTGAGAGAAATGTCAACAGTATGTTGTTTGCTCAAACTTTGGTTAATATCATGGTAACAAATGAGAAATTGTAAACAATTTCCTTATTTACTCAAAAACAAATATAGCGTGTCCAGAAAACAATTTCAGTGTACAGTGGTGAATTATAAATTGTTCATTGTTCACCTAAACGAGCATTTCATGTGCAAATTTATGGTAAACCTGAAATATTTGTACACGTTCAGGACGCTTAAGTCCTTTTTAAATAATTTTGTAAAAATTAATTTAAATTTTATGAAATAGTGTCAAATAAAAAATTTAAATGCCAACCTTTTAGTGTAATAATTTTGTATGTTCAGTCTTAAATAATTTTGTATGTTCAGCCTAAAATAATTTTGTATGTTTAGCCTAAAAAATCATACACTATATGTTTACGTTTTAAAGTAAAAATCTTTGAATTAATAAAATATGTTATAGCATAAAACAATAAAGTTTTTAATAAATATGCAAATAATAAAACTAAATAATTTTTTTACTGCTCCCTGGTTTTAATAACTTGTTGATTTTTTTTTATATTGAATGAATAAATAAAATATGTTATAGTATAAAACATTAAAGTTTTTGATAAATATGCAAATTATAAATCTAAATTATTTTTTTAACTGCTCCCTGGTTTTAATATATTGTTGATTTTTAAAAAAATTGAATATATAAATAAAATATGTTATAGCATTAAAGTTTTTGATATATATGCAAATTATAAATCTAAATATTTTTAACTGCTCCCTAGTTTTAATATCTGGTTGATTTAAAAAAAATTGGATGAATAAATAAAATATGTTATAGGATAAAACATTAAAGTTTTTGATAAATATGCAAATTATAAATCTAAATTATATTTTAACTGCTTCCTGGTTTTAATATCTTGTTCAATTTTTAAAAATTGAATTTGAATAAATAAAATATGTTATAGCATAAAACATTTAAGTTTTTGATACATATGCAAATTATAAATCTAAATTATGTTTTAACTGCTCCCTGGTTTTAATATATTGTTCAATTTTTAAAAATTAAATTTGAATAAATAAAATATGTTATGCGAGTATATAGCGTAAAATATTAAAGTTTTTAATAAATATACAAATTATAAAGCTAAGTCATTTTTTAACTGATTCCTGGTTTTAATGTTTTTGAATTTTTTTAAATTGAATTTGAATAAATAAAATATGTCATAGCATAAAACATTAAAAGTTTTGATAAATATGCAAATTATAGAGCGAAATCATGTTTTAACTGCTCCCTGGTTTTAATATCTCGTTGAATTTTTTTTCATGGATTTTTTAAATTGAATTTGAATAAATAAAATATGTTATAAGCATAAAACATTAAAGTTTTTGATAATTATGCAAATTATAAAGATAAATAATTTTTTAACTGCTCCCTGGTTTTAATATCTTGTTGAATTTTTTAAATTGAATTTGAAAAAATAAAATATGTTATATGAGTATATAGCATAAAATATTAAAGTTTTTAATAAATATGCAAATTATAAAACGAACTTATGTTTTAACTGCTCTCTGGTTTTAATATCTTGTTTAATTCTTAAAATTGAATTTGAATAAATAAAATTTTATACGAGTATATAGCATAAAATATTAAAGTTTTTAATAAATATGCAAATTATAAAGCTACTTATTTTTTTAACTGCTCCCTGGTTTTAAAATATTGTTGATTTTTTTTTAAAATTGAATTTGAATAAATAAAATATGTTATAGCATAAAACATTAAACGTTTTGATAGATATGCAAATTATAGAGCGAAATAAATTTTTAACTGCTCCCTGGTTTTTATATCTCGTCAAATTTTTTTTGATGTATTTTTTAAATTGAATTTGAATTAAAAAATTCTTTTCATTAAAGTTTTTTATAAATATGCAAATTATAAAGATAAATCACTGCTCCCTGGTTTTAATATCTTGTTGAATTTTTTAAATCTCCTTAACTCACTTATTTGTTACTCAATATATGTGCTTCAAGTAATTGATATTTACTTTGGAATTTCTTCCTACTAACTAGAAAAAAAATTTAAAACCAAAAAAATAACGACGTGGAGTAATTAACACAAATAAAAATTGAATCAGAAACCGTCTATTTAAAGAGAAGTAAATTAACACTAAAAAATAAAAGTTTATTCAAGGTATATAAAACACAACGTACGGATGGATGCCAAATATATAAATCAAATAAATCTATTAGCAACCATGACCAAACACACTTTCTTTATAAGAAAAACTAAAAATATACTTTTTTTGTTGTTTGAAGCAGCTCTCAAGTCTCTTTTGAATTTATTTATAGGGCATGGCGACTCCTAAGTCGCCTCTGAGCTCAGAAGAAATTGCTCATTTGCGTCATAATATTTTTCACGAAATATTCCGCCCCTAGGGGATTTCCCGGGATAAATACAAAGTTTTCCCTCCAATTCTTACAACAGACTCCAAGATTTTCATACGACATTTTTTCTAGTTTCTTTTTATACTCAAGTGTATACGTACGCTATAAGAGTATACGGCAGTTAATTTAAAAAACATTACATTTTTTAACCATGAGAATGCTCATTTTAGGAAACGAGTAAAATATAAATGTGAACATTAAAAAACGGATTGCCAAAACGACGTTGAAAATTTATATTTTACATTTTACGAACCCTTTTGAAAGTGTTTTAAAATAAAACACAAAAATACAGCAGTAAAAATCGCGACTTTGAATTTAAAAAAAGGGAATTAAAACCATGTAACATTGGACCATGTAAGGGAATTAAAACCATGTACGAAATATTGGACAAAAATTCCACACTGCTTACCAAAAATTAGTAAAATATAATAGAACAAGCAAAGCATTGCTTAAGTATTTGAGGTTTTTGCTAAGTTGGAAAGAAAACTGTTAACATGAAATTCTGTTATTGCGGTGATATAAATATTTTTTCATGGTTTTCATATTTTTTTACGTTTAATTTAAATGTTCCTGGTTACTATAAAACATGTTTTTGTAAATGTGACGAAATGCAAGAAGCTTGAACGAGTGGATATGTGCGTATTCAATATTTATATTAAAATAATTAGTTTAAGAAGTGTTATCGAGTTTGTATAAAGGAGTTCACTATTTCAAAGAAATAAAATATTAAAATTATTATAAATAAAAATTCATAGTTATAATATATAAATAAGATTAGGTCTTTAGATATTAATTTGAATATAAGCATAGCCTTTGACTGGTGTTCGTATTTTAGATTAGTTTATTAAAAATTAAAAAGGACATTTTTTTTTAAATGAAACAATTTTTATTGTTCACAATTCAAATTTTGAAATTGTCATTTTACACATTTTTTTCTACATAGAAAATATTTGTTTTTTTTTGCTATAAAAACATAATGCAAGTATAACATAAAAAATACATGCAAAATAGTGAATGTTTAAGTAAAAAGGCGTATAGGAGCTCAAATAATTGTAAGAAATTTAAAACAAAATTCATATGACTCAATATCACTTTCTGTAAAATACGCCCTTATGCTGAAGTTTTATGTGAATAGGAATAAAAAATTTAAAAATAAAGATGCAGATAAAATAAATACCTAAACTAAAAAAAATCCTTAACTTAAAATATTTCTAAATTAAAAAAAAAAGTGTTGCAATTCACGCTACCTTCCTCTCAAGGTTCAAGAATTTGTTCATTTACATATATGTACTGAGTTCATTTGACTTGTTTGAAATAGCCTAAAAGCAGTATACATAGACAGGGTTGGATATACCTAGATACAAAGAGAAAGTTGCTTCGTAAGCTTAATCCCAGCCAGCCTGGTTCCCAGAGGAGCAGAGGGGATTATATTGAATAATAATAAGGAGAGAAGAAAGGGAACTTGGGAGACCCTAAATTTAATCGTCTCTTACAATTTTCTCACTACTCCCTCAACGGACCCCTTTAATTTTCGCCTTTAAACATTTTGTTTGAATAACGCTTTTTTCTTGTCAATTATGAGTTTTTGAAATCGAGTTTATTGTGAAGAAAAAAAAACCTTTGAAGATGCCTTTCAACATTATGTTAGCACAACGTTTCATTTGTCTATTATAATATTTTGTTATTAAATTTCGATATCAGAAAGTTCATTCAATAAGGTGTTTCTATGTGCGAGTGATGATGCTCTTAACATGTTAGTTCATGATGTAAATTTTCAGTGTCTTTCCAATCATGGATTAGCGCTACGCTCAAACAGAGATTGTATATTGGCCTTTCCAGTTCACCGCTCGTCTTTTTTTACGTTGTCCATGCAGTGAGACTCTGGAATCAGTTACAAACCAATATAAGACACGCTCCGTCCTTGACATGATTTAAGAAACGACTGAAAAAACTCTTAATTTCTAGTCAGTAAAATAACGTGTTTCATTCCTGATTTTTCTTTTTCTTTCCTCTCCCCCCTTCCTTCCTTTTCTTTTGATTGATGATATCTCACTTTGTATGAAAAATAATGTTCGGGTGACAGTCGGTCTTTGTGGGGTTCGTGGGCATATGCTCACGTATGTGTTTATGGGTTTCGTGGGGATGGATAGTCATTTGAATGATTTATGCAACCATGTAACTTGCTTCATTTACATTTGTCTGGTTGGTTGAAAGAGATTGCCACCTGGCAATAAGCCAGCCAGATTGTATTTGCAACAAAAGTGTTAAGTAAATAAACTAATAAATAAATAAATAATTGTCCGTACACGTTTTATTTATTTATAATCACTGTCGATCACAAAAAAAAATAGTACATCTGGAATTTTCTTGAATTCGTAAAACTACCTCCGTGGCATTGATGATACGACGCGTATTTTTCAATCCGAGGGTAGCGGGCTTGACACATGTTGATATCCAGATTTTAAAAAAGGCTTTTAGGTTTGCTTTAACTTAAAACCTGTTTAAGAAAAATTGTTGGTTGGAAGAGATTGCCATATGGCAATAACCCTCCAGGCTGCACTAAATTCATCATCATGAGTGAATATGCAGCCCCAGGTGGATCTAAGCCTCTTCCATGAATATTTTATTCTCTCCTATCCTGAGGTTGCTCAACGTATAAATAGGTGGGTTGGTTCAGGAAACCGTCATACGACTTGTGGTTGTCATGATTCCATTTTAATTATTTACCCATAGATCTTCCACAGAATGCTTCTTTCAAAAATGTTTAGATTTCTCTCGTTAACCCTTGTGAGTGTCCAACACTCTGCAGCATATATTAGCATGGATCTTATAGATATCTTGTGCATGACTTTTCTGTCTTGTAATCGAAATGATGATAATTCAAAAAAAAAATTAAATATGCAAAGTCCCACCCTGCCTCACAAGACGTATTCTCATCCTAGAGCAGGTTGTTTAAGTAAAATAAATGATAAAACAATTAAAGAAATAATATATATTTAAATTATAAAAAAATCATAAGTTTAAAATAAAATAGTATAAAAAATCAGCAATTAAAAAAATCCCATTATGTAGAAAAGAGTATTTCCATTAGAAACACTTATTTTTTAAATGATCATTTACTTGTTGGTATTATTAAAAAGGCTATTTATCAATCCACGAAAAAAATAACGGAAAGGGAACTGGCCAAGAAATATTATACTATAGCATGATTTGGAATTTAATTATACTTTACATCTTATTTTCACATTATCTTACTAAATCTGATCTGAATACTCTTATTTTCACATTATCTTACTAAATCTGGTACGAATACTCTTATTTTCACATTATCTTACTAAATCTGGTATGAATACTCTTATTTTCACATTATCTTACTAAATCTGATCTGAATACTCTTATTTTCACATTATCTTACTAAATCGGGTCTGAATGCTACCAGTTATTATTAAATTTCGTAATATATTTATTATATTTTTTACTATTTCTTATGACTTTGGTAATGCATTTAATAACTTGGTGCTAAGTACATACATGAAACTTTTCTGTCACAAAGGTCGTTCACATAAATTGTATTTTTTTCAATCTAAAGTTACTTCCTCTTGTTTCAACGACACAATGTTTTCTAAATGCATACAAAAGAAGATTTTAGCGTTTAAATGTTGAAAAAACATAACTGCATCCTGATGACAAAATCAATATTTGTTCTTCGCAGATATATGTAACATACGAGAGTCATCCAGAAAGTAAGGTTACAACATTTATGTAGGATCTAAAAATGCTTGTATTTAAATTAAATTCACAGGATACTTTACATATACGAGTATATTAAACTACAATATTTTTCAACGTAATTGCCGTCGAAATCGAGACATTTCTGTAGCCGGGGCACCATCTTTTGTATGCCAGTGTCTTAGACCTCTGTCACCAGCTCTTTCAGCCACTTCTTCACAGCTTCCTTGACCTTCTGATCATTGGAAAATTGTTGGGGTGTAGTGACATACCCACGTCTTATCCCTTGTCACGATAGAGTCCAGAAAAACTTCTCCCTTCTGTGCAAAACAATCCAAAACTTCACGCGTGCTGGTCACGCGATTTTGACGGTGCTCCGGGGGGAGCATTCTGGGCACCCATCTCGCACACAACTTCTTATAACCAAGCTTTTCCGACACAATATTACCAAGGAAACTTCGAGAAATGTTAGGAAATTCTTCGTGAATGTCGTCAAGCGTCACACGGTGGTCATTTTGCACTTGTTCTTCAATTTTTTGCACAAGTTCGTTCGAAATCACTGCCTTGCCTCGTCGTGAGTATCAGTACGGCCTTCTCTGAACAACCTAACCCCCTTCTTGACATGTTGTTGACTCATCATATCACTATTATAAACTTCCACGAGCTTTCGATGGATATTCGCAGCGGCATTATTCTGCAAAGTCAAAAAACTGATGACCGCGCGGGCCTCACACGGACGAGAGTTGGTGGGAGCGCACAACGATCTCTCCATCGGAAGAATTTACTGTGACTGAAAAAAATAGCCGACAAACACGCGGGACCAAACAAACTGATCGATAGGATACCCCCTATATGCCAAGGGCACCAACTTTGAAACAAAAAATTTCCCCCGGCCTCAAGAGCCCTTGTAACATTTGTTTCTGGATGACCCTCATACATCAATTTGAAAACTGTTCTTTTTGCTAACATAATTCTTCTTACATTACTGTGTGATGCAGTGCCTCAGGTCACATTACCATATTCTAAAATCGGTTGACATAAGCCATCATACAGTGCTTTCAATATATTTATTTCAACTACTCGACATAGGTTTTAAACATTATTTATTTTTTACAGCAGCTCTACTTTCTGTTTGATTATACCATGAAAATTGTGCATAAATTATTATTCTAAGGTATTTAGTATTGAATGCTTTACTAATCAATTTGCAGTTACACAGTTATCCCTACTCTTTAACAGTAAACATTGTAGTTCAACATCTGCTAGTCCACTTTTTGTGATATTTAATGACACAGACATTGTTTTCTCTAAGTTAAGACTTAGCAAATTCAATCCAGACATTTTCAACTTTTCCTTAGTCATCTTTGGACCTTGTGAAAGTTTCTTTCCATGTTTCTCCATTTGCCAGTATTACTGTATTATCTGCAAAATTGAGAATTTTACATTTTGTTTTAAGCTCACATATCTTATTATGTATATAAGGATTAAAAGCGGCCCCAACTTACTACCTTGTGAAACTCCATTAGTGACTAATCTTGATTGACTTATAATATTGTTTACTTTCACACATTGTGTATTATATGTGTAAATTCCATAAGACGTATTTTCTTAATTACCTTCTCAGATAGCTTATCTGTTTCTTGTTTTTGGTGACATTTGGAAATATTTTTTTTCTTTTTTTTTTTTTCTTTCAAATGTTTTTATTTTTTTAAGTTTGAAAATAATATCAACATTAATCAAGTAATAAGCACTAGCTTTCGTTTGTTTGTATGAAAGAGATTACCGTTTAACAAACAATTTGCCATTTGTGTGTTTTACAAGAAAGTTTGTAAATAAAAAAAAGGGCTTGCCATAAAATTGAAACGTCCTCTTTGAAAATTTTTACGAAAAACGTTAAAAAAAAAGCGTTGTTAAATCATTCATAAAAAGGGTTTACATTATTTTTACAGTCAACTTAACAAATTGGCCATCGCCTGATATTTGATATAAGATTAATATGTTGCTAACACGTTAAACCCTGTTATCAATGTATGAAATTTGGCAAATGCCATAATTAAATATTGTTTTAAACATGTTTGGCACTTTTTGAAGTCTGCTGTAGTTTCACATTTAAATTCTAACTGACAAAGTTAAAAATAATCTTTTTTTTTTTTTTTGGAAAAAAGCTAATTCCAAGCTTTGTGAAGAGAATTGCACAATTAACTTTAATAGTCATGAATTGAAAACGTTTCACAAGATTAATCATGATAGAAGTTAAAAGAAAAGTTAAAGAATTCCTTCGAGAAGTACTGGACTGTAGGACGATTTTTTTCTATACTCAGATTGTATCGATTGGATAATGACTATGCTGCAGTCTCAGACATATTTGATGACAGTCTTTATGTATGTAAAAGCTCTTTTATAGATCATTTTATTTATCTGAACCATGCGTAATATAACCAATGCCACACGGCATGATTCTCGTGATTTTTTTCCCACTTTTTTATCATTGACATTGTTTCTATCAATCTTTTATAGATAACTGTAAGTTTGTTGAAGTTTCGATGTGCGTGGATTAATTATACGTATGCGTATGTTTGTTTTTATTTTCATTGATTATTTTTTTCTTTCTTTTTGTGTGTTTGGTCTTTGTTTACCTGACCCTTGACCTGTGTCAAGTTTATTTTTTATGTGTTATAAGTGCCTTCTGCTTCTTTGTATGTTTTTTGTATGAATATGTGATTCGTGGAAGTAAGTGTTTATAATTTTTGTAACAAGTTCAATTCATATTCATGCACGCTCAAAATTCTAATTTGAGTATTCCATTTAAAACCTTTTTTATGGCCGATAGAAGATTGGATTTATGGACGACATCCGTGGCCTGGTAGTAAGACACTTGTCTGCCGATCCGGAGGTTGCGGGTTCGATCCCCGCAGGAACCCAGATTTTTTTAAATAGAATTCCAGTCTGGTTAACACTTAGGGCCTATTAAAAACATCTTTCTGGTTGGTTGGAAGAGATTTCCACATGGCAATAAACTCGCCAGGTTAAAAAAAAAAAAGATTGTAACAAAAAAAATAAAAATTTTGAACAAACACAATTGACCCTCTACAAGTATAATATAATATATATGTTATGTAGTCAGTCCCAACTTACACTATACCTGCTCTGAGATAGTTGAGGGAACTTGGCGTGTATTTTGAGGGATTTTTTTATTGGGATATAATTTAGCATTTACTGGTTTGAATTTTTTTAAACGAGATTGATGTATGCTGTTTAGATATTTTAAATATACCAAATTGTGTATTTTGGGATGGTCCTTTTTGCATAAATATGTCTAATGTAGCTTTAGAAACAGTTTGAAAACAGAAGATGTACAGTTTTTAAAACACGTTTAGATAAAAAGTTGTCAGGGTATAAACGAGCGTACATGTTTCATTAACTAAAAAAAAGGCTTCGATAAGAAGCTAAACCTAAATTTAGATCAAATCCTATTTCAATTGATTTGCAGAATATTTGTAATGTTGGCCAATGAATGAATTGCCAAAAATTATGGCATGATAACATCCGTTTGGTTTGCAGCTTGCATAATAATTAGTGTTCATGTTTTATTTCTACTACTTATGTAGTGTAAATGCGTGCACTAAGAAAAATGTACAGTGTAAATGTATGAAAGAAGGACCTGACTCGTCATAAATTAATGTATGGATAAAATTGATGTTTTAGTTAAGATGAAGTTGCTTTGACGAATAAATGGCGAAAGAAGGACTAAGCAAGTATAGAAGTCAAAATTGCAAGGTGTGCATGGAAGAGAAAGACCAAGAAAAACGTGTCTGGAACAAGTGGATACAATTTTGAAAGAAAAAGTAACAATTATGAATAATTGGCGATTGTGCACGACGAGATATATGAATTTTGAGGAAGCTTAAGTTATGTGCTTAGATAAAAGGTTTGAAGATCTCTTCTCTCTACTTTCCCCACAATGGTCACAGCGTGATGATATATGTACTTAAAAAAAACACTAAAATATAAAGCATGTGCCTCAAACGTGTTAAGTCTGTGTTGATGTTATGACTAAAGTAGTGACACGTGCTGGAAAAAATAGATTATGGGTGTCTCCTTGGGAATACGATGATGGCAGTACGACCTTCCTCGTCCATGACATCAGAGATTGGGGTATTCTCTCATTACGTAGGGCAGATTGAAATGGGCTAGACGTTCAACAGGGTTTGATGCTTTAACTAATAATATGAAAACATAACACAGAAAGCCTACTTATTTTTTTATGAAAATAGGAAGTGACAGCGGCGGGACGTTGCAACATTTTTTTTTGATGAATTGATATATACTATATAGTATATGGTGTGTCAAAATTAAAATATTTCAATAATGTATTTATTAAATATCAACATTGAATCCATAGGAGTAAGAAAATCTAGTAAAATTTTATGACTTTAATACATACATGTCGACCCACTGCATGTTGTTATGGAAATAAAAGAACTATTACCACTTTTAGTCTTACCTCCTGTTGTCCAATCTGGAAGACTCAAAAGGAACAAATAAACAACAAGCTTAACGCCGATAAATTGCGGTCCCGTCGGATGGAGTGTGATGTAAAAACAGGCATCTTGTGGGACGACCTGACAGTGGAATTGCCTGGGTTTTTCTTATCTCAGAAGAAGTGGTTTACTCTCAATAGGATCAAATGTAGAGTAGGCATCGCTAAATATGATATGCATAAGTGAGGTTTAGCGGAATAGTGTTTCTTTGAGTGCGACGGAATCCAGACCATAGACCACATCGTACGTATATAGCTTCCCACTATATATAGTACGTTATCTGGAGGCATGCAGGAGCTAAATAACCTAATACAGGACGCTGTGACCTGATTGCAGAAGACACAATGCGTAAGAAGGCCAAATGCAGAAGAAAAATACATAGGTACAAAGGAGATAGCGCCAGACTTTCATATGCCCAATATCTTTTGCTTTTCTACATCTCATTTTTTTCCCATTTATTTATTTACATGACAAGTAATTACTCTTATATAAATACACGGTTCATGAAAAACAAGACAGTCAACAAAAAAAAAACAAGACAAACAACAAAAAAAAAACAAGACAAACAACAACAAAAACAAACAAGACAAACAACAAAAAAAAAAACAAATTTAGAGCACGCACTCAATTCATATGAATCTGAGTTTATTGTGTTTCATTTATCGGGTGCCCAGTTAACAATGCTTTTGTCTGGACTTGCCTTACTGAAGCCATATAAATTGGAAAAATTAGTTGATTCTTTTGACAATTTGTTGAATGATTATTTAGCACCTCTGTTATAAATTCTCATCAAATTGATAACTTGTGAGACTGAATTATAAATATGTACCACGTAAATCAACTTTTGGTGTATTGTACCATATCAGATAAATCAAAAGTTCTTCTCATATCGTCCTGCATTCAATTACCAAAAACACACCACATTTATAAGTTCACACATATTTGTAACACATCGATCAATAAGTCCCAGAACTGACCAACCGATGGCACCTCTAATAATAAATCCAAACCATTTTCAGTTAGTACCAATCTTTAGAAGTTACGTGTCAAACTATCATGACATTCCGACATTGTGTCATTGAGTTACAGTAGTTTTAGTGACGCTACTTTTGCTATTTTCAAAAAAATGGAAAAAAAGAATTGTGTGTGTTGATAAAACATTTCTTTTTAATGGGAAAAGTACCGTTCAAACTCAGCGATGGCTTAAAAAGTGTTATCCGGGCTCTGCTCCGTCGAAAACAACCATTTGTCGGTGGTATGCAGATTTCAAACGCGGTCGTATATAGATTTGTTATTAGATGTGCCATCTGTTGGTTAGTCCTGGGACTTATTGATCGATGTGCTAAAACAACTGACCCCTTCTACAACCTCATGTACTCAAATTCCTGTCACAATGACAACCAAGCTTCGATTTACTACCAGATTTTTTTGTGTCCTTTTGCCTTTATAGAATTCAGCGTCTTATAACACCCAACAATTTCTCTGACTATTGCACTATGTAAAATATATATTACACTAAGCAAAATAAGATATGTGCGCTGTATTGCCTGCAAGAAAAAAACACCATAGTAGCATGTCTTTAAATCTAATGGAATATTATTTTTGTAAGAAGAGTTTCATTTAATTAAACAAAAACATAAAAATAATCTGAAATCTAGAAACTTGATAGTATTAGACCCTGCTGTCAGTATTAGACAGCTGTGAAAACAGCTGTCACTATAAGACCCTCACAAATCATTATTAATACTTGTATACATGTTTGTTCGAAGTAAACAACTATCGAATGCGTCGAATTTTATGTGCCAATTATATTATTAAGCTGCCAAAACGGAGTGGCTGCCAAAACGGAGTGGTATCGGTGGGACGAGATAACGTTTTCATTGAAGTTTTGAATATCCTTTTTTTCGTGTTGGGTGGTAGTATTTTTGTTTTAACACAGGCGTTTTCTATGTCGTTTCAATTAACAGTGTTTGTTGTCAAATTAGGAATAAGTTATCTGTTGTATTAGACCCTTATATTTGACGTTATCGTGAGGAGGCTGTTTTTCTGCTGAGTGGTTTGCCACTATGTCACAGAAAAAATAAACATTTTCTATAATGGGAGAAAAGTAGAATCTTGTCAATAAGGATTATATTCACATGTCATAAATTGTTATAAAAAACTGCAAAACCGTACAAATGTCAGTAAAATGAAACTTTACATTATTGTGACGTTAATAATCTTGGCTTTTGTTTTTTTTATTCGTTACTTTTCCTAGTCTACCATGCACACATAACATATAGCACAACAATGATTCTTTTTTTTTTTTTTATTCAACAAAGTTAATTATTGTACAAACATTTGTCAAGGCTATACCTATATACACATTTATTACTTAACAAATCTTAATTATATGTTATAATTTATACACTTACTTAATCTTATTTTCCTACATATAATTTGATTTTATTAATTCAATCTTAATATATGAGATCTTAGAAATAATTAACACCTACATACAACTTATGACTAGATAACAATACAACAATGATTCATTTATGCAAGTATACTCCAATGCAGTCCTGTGGTAGAAATCGCGGAGTATTTTATACTCCATTAGATTTATGGAGGTATACATTAGTAATAAGTTTGAATAGCCTCAAATCAATGAAAAACCAATCAATGAAAAATCAATCAATCACTATCGAATGTTGACAAAACATTTACGTCTCCCAAATTCAGTGTTATAAAGCGAGTAAATAAACATTACACCTCCGATGATAGTGTATGTTTTTCCTGCTTTTAAGTCACTCTTTTATATCCAATATTCCTTTCTTTCTTCACACTATCGATGATTTTGTTAAATTTGTATTTATTTAAACGTTAGTATTTTATGTCTTTTTCTCCCTTTATCAAAAATTTTAATATTTTCCCTTTAATTGAAAATTTTGTACAACCACTGTATTGCATTACTGTATAATACTTTTGTAGTATACAGAACAATCTGTCGGTTTTATTGCAATGTGGCAATCTCTCCTAATCAACCTGATAGGTGTTTAAACTAGCTTTAATAGAAATCCAGATTTTAACCCTTTTAAAAAAAATCTAGATTCCAGCGGGAATTGAATTCGCCACCCCCGGGCTGGAATACAAGCGTCTTATCAACTTGGCCACGGAGGGCCATTAAATTGTTAGTTGGAATAGATTGCGACTTGGCAACACATCATATTGTTTACTGTATAATTAAGTATAATAAATAAATATATGATAGTTTGCGATGACCCGCGTGTATTTATGTTTGATAGCCCCCATGGCCTTGTTGGTAAGACGCTTGTCTCCCAGCTCGGGGTTGCGAGTTCGATCCACGCTGGAACCCAGATTCACTTAAGTTATCTTAACAGCTTTCTGTTTGGGTAGAAAAGATTGCCACATAGCATTAAGCCATCCCTGTTGTTCTTTATACAACGAAAGTGTAATACAATACAATAGTTGAAAGGAAAAAGTCTATGGTGTTTTGTTTTGATCCAAAATTCTGGTATAAAATTCCCATTAAATAAAGTGTTTTATTTTTTCCTGTTTCATGTCTGGCTTTAAGATTCAAGGCATTCAGTAAATATGCCATAGCAATATGCAATTATGTCTAGCTTTAAGACTCAAGGCATTCAGTAAATATGCCCTAGCAATGTGCAATTCATTCTCCAAATGAAGACTTGTTATGCAAAATACCTTATTTTTTATTTACGATGCAATTTGTGGAAATTCCCAACTTTCATTCCGAGATTTATTATTCTTTTTTTCATACATCCGCAGCGATCAGAGTTAATTTGAATTGCCTAATGATGTTTAATGTTTTTATAATTAAATTCCTGGAAACAGCGGTACGGCCTTCATTCTAGCTCCGCCAAACAATAAATAAATTATCGTGAATAGAAATTGGCTCATTAAACTTTAATAGAATATTCTGCCTTTAGTTAAAAATTAACTAACCTGGTTACTTTACCTATATTAAAACACTCTACTTAATGTCGAATGAAACCTTAAATTAATTACGTCATGAATACGTCAGATAGTTCAAAGGTACTCAAACAGTTACAATAAATATTAATTATGAAGTATGAATTGGCAGCATCTGTCTGAAACCTTATTTTTATTCATTCATTCGCAGGAGTGTTATCAATGACACGTTGTTATAAATACACGTGGGTGTTTCCAGCCCTCTAGATAACCTTTCTAGATCAATGAACAATAATTGATTATCTCCGTTGTCTTGTTGGTTAGACATCTGACTTCAATCCGGGAGTTATGGGTTTGGTAACATCAGGTCGGATTTTTTAAAAGGATTCCAGTATAATTTTCAGTTAAGGCTTCTTTAAAAATAACTTTTATTTTTATTTCATTTAACACTTTTATTGCAAATACAATCTGGTAGACTTATTGCCAGGCGGCAATCTCTTCCAACCAACCAGACAAAAGTAAATGAAGCAAGTTACATACGTGGTCGCATAAATGATTCAAATGACTATCCATCCCCAAGAAATCCATAAACATATACGTGAGCACATGCTCACGAACCCCACAAAGACGGACAATCACCCGAACATTATTTTTCATATAAAGTGAGATATCATCAATCAAAAGGAAAGGAAGGGATGGTGGAGAGGATGGGAAATGAAAAATCAGGAATGAAACACGTTATTTTACTGACTGGAATGGATGAGGGTTTTCAGTCGCTTCTTAAGGCATGCCAAGGACGAAGCGCGTCTTATATTGGTTTGTATCTTTCTAGTTGGCTGGAAGAGATTGCCGTGTGCCAATAACCTCGCTAGGTTACACTGTAAATAATGAAAGTGTAATATAATACAATCGGCTGAATAAATGTCAGTTCAGTGATAGCTGGTATCAGCCATGGAATCGGTCCTAGAATGGAAATTTTCCTTCTGAGTGATCCTGTCGTGCTGCGCAAAGAATTTTATCTGTCACGAAGATTATGATGTACCCTTAAATGTGTTAAGTGTGGCGACTGATATAGTACACACGCCTTGCGTAAATGGGGTTTCATTGGTTCTCCGTGCTATTGATGTGAAATGGTTCAAAACTGTCAGTCATATCGGGGAAGAGCGTCTATACTATTGATTCCCGGGAAGATTGAAGGAGATACATTGCACTAATCCTGGAGCTGTATCATAGATGAGATAAGCAAAAGTGAGAAATTACACGAAAAAAGAAGTATAATTGATTCATATAGTATCTTTTCAATTTTTCCTTATTAGTAATTAAGACGTATTGGAGAGCGTGCTTGGGTCAGAAAACAACAGTGTATTTAGCCGCGTTATTCAAACTTTCAGGTTGTTAATTATTGGAGTAGACACGAAAAGAGGCCACAACACTCCTATACGTTTGGTCTGTGTGACCAGGCGAATTATTGTATTACCAGGCGAACTGTTTTACTGAACTGAGACAATTTTTTTATATTCATTTTCGGGTAATGTCGTGAACGTCTCGGGGTGGAAATTAAGCGTATTACCAACCAGGCCACGCAAGGTGTACACACCTAATATATAAACTTACTTATCCTTCTTTTCTTCCTGTTTTCTCCCCTTTATTTTTTTTCAGAATTGGTTTTCTTTCGTAATTTATTGAATATTTTTATATACCTTTCATTCCATTGCATGAATAAACTATTTTACTGTTTTTTTTAAGTATCATCACGTCAACTACTCCAATAAATAAATAATGGTGCGTTGTACTATTTCTCAACACATATTTGCCTCTTTAAGTATCATCACGTCAACTACTCCAATAAATAAATAATGGTGCGTTGTACTTTTTCTCAACACATATTTGCCTCTTTAAGTATCATCACGTCAACTACTCCAATAAATAAATAATGGTGCGTTGTTCTATTTCTCAACACATATTTGCCTCTTTAAGTATCATCACGTCAACTACTCCAATAAATAAATAATGGTGCGTTGTACTATTTCTCAACCCATATTTGCCTCTTTAAGTATCATCACGTCAACTACTCCAATAAATAAATAATGGTGCGTTGTACTATTTCTCAACACATATTTGCCTCTTTAAGTATCATCACGTCAACTACTCCAATAAATAAATAATGGTGCGTTGTACTATTTCTCAACACATATTTGCCTCTTTAAGTATCATCACGTCAACTACTCCAATAAATAAATAATGGTGCGTTGTACTATTTTTCAACACATATTAGCCTCTTTAAGTATCATCACGTCAACTACTCCAATAAATAAATAATGGTGCGTTGTACTATTTCTCAACACATATTTGCCTCTTTAAGTATCATCACGTCAACTACTCCAATAAATAAATAATGGTGCGTTGTACTATTTCTCAACACATATTTGCCTCTTTCACATTCACATACCTTCTCGTACAACTCGTACGATTAATCTTACGTTCTAGTTTTTCAAAATATTATTCACTTGATCCGACCATATTTTCCTTGGTCTTCCTTTACCAAGCCTCCCACTCACGTTTGCATCATTTATTTATTTGGCCAGTCTTTTTTAATTCATTCATTCAACGAGCCCAAACTAACTCATAATGCTCTTCTTAAGTCTGCCTTAAGTGCATTTAATCCTTAATCCTTTCATTGCATATTCTGTCATAAATTGTTTACTGTTTATCTTTTTAAAGATATCTGAGTTCTATTGGTAACTGAATCAGCAAATCCCTGATGGCTAGACAGGTATCTTATTAACTAGCTTTCAAAGGTTACTATGTTAATATTTTTTCATTTATTCGTTCTACGTGCCCAAACTAACTAATTGTACTCATCTTCATCCTACTCACAACACCAATCTTAAGGTCACATTGTCTTATACTCCCTTATATATGTATTCTACCATAATTGTTACCCCATATATTATCTAAGTCTACGCGTTTTTCCACCTCCATGTTTCCCTCCCATACATCAAAGTTGGCACTAAAATACTGTTGTGATCTATCATCTTAGCAGATTTTCATTATTTGTGGTTCACGTTTATATGTTTCATTCTTTTATAGAAAATACAATGGTATAAAAACTGTTAATTACGAATCTTAGGTCTAATATTTTCTCAATCTTAGGTAATGTCTAAGTTTTCTGCTTTATATTCAGTCTAGATCTAATTTTTCTGATAGCATTCCAAATTTTATTAGAATTGTTATTAGAATTAATTTTTTTTTCAATTTGTTCTATAATTTAATGTACTCGTTGCATTTGAGAGGGATTGTTTTTTCCTACTCAAATCTTGTGTTGATTATATGGAATTCATTGTGTTATGTTATATTACAATATAGTAGTATAAACATATTTAAAAAAAATTTTTTTTACGTTTTTTCAAAATTGTTGATATTTTTATATTGAATGTTGTTTATTTTATTATTTTACTAATAGTTATAACAAAATAATCTTTTTGTGTGAAACATTTTAAGTTTCCGTCAAGAATTTAATCTAGGACGCAAAAATACTTCGTATTTTTCAGACACTTATAATACAAAGGCTTGAGGTTTATACGTTACCTTATTAACTGAGGTTTGCGCATTTTTTCAAAAGAGTGTTAGAAAAAAGGAAGGAAATCTTAATTTATTGCAAATGTTAAACAAATTTTTAGTTATTTGCTTTGAAGCAATATCATTCAAACAATTAGAGATTTATCACACTTACAGTCTGTTTGACAAGAACGTTTACGGCAAACCCCGAAAAACTATTTGGGATAAGGCAAAAAAAAAATACACACGTACTACGTAATATAAACCATAATGCTTTATTATTAATACGTTTTCCAGTCCCCTCCACTATTAATAATTGCTCGACATCTCCGAGGCATACTTTCTACCAGTTTTATTGCATAATCTAGGGGCAAAGACTTTCATAAAGTGCCAAATCCTTGCTTTGAGAAACAGCCCCAGACGTGGACTTTTACTGAACTGTTGAACGGTTTGCTGGATGAGTATTGGTGCGGGTACACAATTGATGGAAGAATGTACCCAAAAAGAAGCTTCCTCCGAAAAACTTACGTTGTCCCAATCGCGGTCCTAATTTTCTAACGTCCTAGTGAGTCTTTTTTCGACTTGTTTTTCGAACAGTAGTGGTTTCTTCACCGTGCTTCGAAATTTCACTCCATGCGCTAATAAACCTCTTATAGTGTTACATGACACAATTAGACCCTTTTCAAGCAAAACTGCCTATCCACTACGCAATGATAGACGATGATTCTTCTCAAACATCCGTAAAATCCCTCTGACCTCCTTTTTCATAGTTTTCTGTGCAGTGCCACAATCTGATAGGTCATCGACGTTTTTTCCATCGGAATAGCGTTTCACCCACTTACTTACAAATGTCTTCGACTTGCTCATGTATTTAGCAGCGGCTCCGTACGACATTTTTGGTCCTTTCGGATGTATACAATACACATAAACATGGCTTCGTTACATGATGCGTATGCGGCATTCATGGTGAAATATGTTCTTGTGTAACCCAAGTCGAACGACAACTGAGTTTTTCTATACAAAACATCTTGGAAAAAGGGTCCTGCGACCTGCTCGCGTTTGAATCTACCCTCTAACGGTTTCCAGGGAAAAAAATGTAGCCGAACACGCTCTTGTCAAACATACTGTATATTATACGAAGTTTCTTTGTTAAGGAATAAATAAATGACAGAGCGCCTAACTTTTATATAAGCATCTTTTGCCTGTTTCATATCTACTCGTATGCATATACTCCCCACAAAGCTCATTTTTATTGATTTTTTTGTATTTTATTCTTACCTTACATCTTTCTTTTAATCCAATCATTCTTTCGCGACTTTTTCTCTGCCACTCCTTCCATTCTTGCTGTATGAGATCTTTTTAAATTATTCATTCAACATACCTAGGATAATATATTATGTTGGGGGCAAAAACCTTTTTTTTTCTTTGTTTATAAAGTTAAAAAGTGTATTACATATTTCGCGGACTTCAACGTGGAATATGAATTTGTTGACTTCAAAAATGGTAAGAAGCAAGCTTTTGAAAAAGAAATCAATTTTATTATTTTTACTAAATAGAAGATTTATTTTGGATACGAGTTTGATTCCTGGTAAGATTCCTGGTAAAATGTAAATAGCACCCGAAAGAGATTGCTCCATTAACCTTTCCTTCCCTGTGTTGGGTATCTCTACACGTTGCTTCTAATAACCATCAATATTTCTATAAATATAATAAATACAAGGCTAAGATTCTAGGTATTCCTCCATAATATATTGACGCATTGATTTAAAAAATAATATTAATAATAATCAGAATTTATCGACTACATCGAGGTGTTTTGTAAAGATCGAAAACAAATTCGCATTTAAACGCTGCGAGTACCTCGTCTTGACGATAGGTGAATAGTATGCGGGAAGCGTGACACTATATTCGCATCTCACTCTTGCATACTAGACTGAATTACGAGGAGCTGAATTGTCTCAACGTCGCAAGCATAAGCGTAAGCGCCGGGGTATGCGACTGACGTTCCGCGCCACTAGTAGCTTCGAAGCTTGCAAATAGGTTAGACGTACGCCCGTTCCGTGAGCGTTGCCAGATGGTTTTTTAATGTTTTCAGCAAAGAAATCTCAATTATTATAATTTTTAACTTCAATTATAATTAATTAAGGGGATTATCTATGAATGTTCTTATTTTTCCGATTTAAAATCGCTAATTTTTTATTGCGTACTCACTACCCAACACCGGAGCACGCGTATTATTTTTATCACCGTAAGGGAAGGGTTAACATCCGTACACAATTTGTGCGTTTGATATCATAAATTATTAAACAAAATAACTTTTAATCATTAAATAAAAACTATTTTAAATTTATGTGTTGAAAAGCTTGAATGAAACGTTACATAAATTTCGAAATACTATCCTATCGAAATCTCTGTTGAAAAATATCATATTAAAAATACCGGCCTTCCTTTCTGAGATTGAACAATTTATCATTATTCTTAGAAAATAAGGACTTTAAATTAAAATTTGAGAAATATTTTTATCGCAAAAAATATCGTCAACATATTTTATACGGTTTTTGCTCCCTAAAAAAATATAATTTTAAATGTTTTTCTTTGAAATTCAAATGGCGAGAAGTAAAAAATTGAAAGCATTTATTTTTATCATATTTTCATATTTTTGACGTTGAATTATATTTGCCAAAAAATTGAAACTCGTAATATATGTGAATTTTGTTAAATATGAAAAATTTCTTTAAGTTTGGTGATATTTTTCAAAATTAATGGATTCATCCTACGCAATGAGATTTTTTACATTCATTATTAAATAAATTGAATTTATATTTAACTTTTCACATTGACCCAAGCGCTGCGAGTGATATTATCCACAATATAAACGCCTGGAGAGAAAAACTCGAAAAGCCGACTTCATTTATTTACTCATTTATTATTCATATGGTAGGTAGGGGGGAGCCAGTAGGAAGAAGTTATGGGTTTAAGGATCAATGAATCAAAAACAATGTATGTGCACGATAACACTATCAATAACACAATATCGATAACACAAGAAACACTGTAGGTCTACAAACTAGAAACAATCTCTTTCAGGTATTAAAATATTTCATATACTCGTACATTGGATCCCTATTGAATAGCACAAACGAGATAAGACAAGTAAACGGTAAAATAAAAGCTTATAAAAGCTACTTCAGCCTGAAAATTTAACTAAAGCCACTTTTACTCTAACTCTACATCAAAATTTCTTAATACAAGGACCGATGAAGGATTCCTCGATATCTTTAAATTAATAAATCTTCTTCTCAGTACAAGAAGCTTTATTGAGCCACTACCCGAAATATCTTTTGATCGATAGCGAAATTCTGAATTTATTGGAAAATGAAAAGATTTCACGATAAACCGATAATTACATTTTTTTTTCTTTTTAATTAGTTTAAGTAAAAATATTAATAAACCTTAAAGTAAGCTTAATTGGAAGCTAATTAGCTAAAATTCCAATAAATTGAGCTTAATGTTTACTTCGTTAGAAGTTAAAGTACAAATGTATTTAGCTAAAGATTTGCTTTGTTGAAAGCTAATTGGTTAGGATAAAAATATACGAGGGTCATCCAGAAACTTAGATTAGAAGGGCTTCTGAGGCCGGGGGATTTTTTTCGTTTAAAAGTATGTGCACTTGGCGTATAGGTGGGATCCTAACGGTCAGTTTGTTTGGTCCCCCGTGTTTGTCAGCCATTTTGTTCAGTCACATCTTCCAATGAAGAGATCGTCGTGCGCTCGCGTCGCTAGGCTGTTCAGAGAAGGCCGTATTGATACTCACAACGATGCAAGGCAGTGATTTCTGACGAATTTATGCAAAAAATTGAAGAACAAGGGCAAAATAACCGCCGTGTGACGCTTGACGGCCTTCATGAAGAATTTCCTGACATTTCTCAAAGTCTTCTTGGTAATACTGTGTCAGAAAAACTTGGTTACAAGAAGTTGTGTGGGAGATGGGTGCCCAGAATGCTCACACCGGAGCACCGTCAAAATCGCGTGTCCGCCGCGCGTGAATTTTTGAATCATTTTGCACAAGAGAGAGAAGCTTTTCTAGACTCTATCGTGGGGGATGAGACGTAGGTGTGTCACTACACTCCAACAATTTTCCAATGATCAGGAGGTTGAGGAAGCTGTGAAGAAGTGGATGAAAGAGCTGGTGGCGGAGGTCTATGACACTGGCATACAAAAGTTAGTGCCCTGACTACAGAAATGTCTCGATCTCGACGGCAATTACGTTGAAAAATAGTTTGATATATTTGTAAAGTATCCTGTGAATTTCAAATAAATACAAACATTTTTTGATCCTACATAAATGTTGTAACCTTACTTTCTAGATGACCCGCGTACTAAGCTTGAAATTCGCTTTATTTGAAGCTTATGAGTTATTGAATATAGATATATAAAGTTTAAGATTGTTTAATTGGAAGCTAGTAAGTTAAATCACAAATATTTTGTGCTTTATATGAGTATTTGCTTCGTTGGAAGGTAATTAGTTAAAGTACAGCTACATTGAGCTTTAGATATACTTCGTTTGAAGCTTCTGGGTTTGATAACTGTTAGAACTTTTTTTTTTAACTAAGCACCCGAATGATTTTCACTTTCTGTCTTTTAAAAATCTTACTGGCTAGTGAAAGTTATTACCGCGTGTAGATTAAGAGCAAATGTAAGATATAAAAATAAAATGTATTAAAAAAAATAATGGCACGAATACAAAAATATGGTAAGTCAGAGAAAACCGCCAGATTTCTCGGAGCGTGCTGGAAAATCTGGCAATCAAACTTAATAAGAAAACGTATGTTTTTTTTAACTATCGATTTGAGTACTAGCAAATATACACAATATAAATATTAAAGTATTTTGCAGTTTGGAAATCTGTTGTATGATAGAAGCGAGAAACTTAATGAAATTTCCAGGGCTATAGAACGACAAGCGAACACGACTCAGACATGCTAAACTATATAATAATGTATGTAATCCACCCCTTTTGAGAAAATTCAATTTTAACGAGTATTGAAGTATTCTCCTTAGGACGTGTGCAAGAAGTTTAATTTTACAAAATTTAAGTGTAAAGATATTTTCTTGAAAATATTTGTATACTTTTAAAAGTTGTGAAGTGGTTTATTAGATAATTTGCTCCATATTAATACCACGAAAAATCTTTGTAATATGTAATATACAAAAAGAAGCATTTTATGTGTTTTTTATTATTTAAAATATATTATAAATTTTGTTTATAGACATTTTTGATGACTTGAAAGCGGGTAAGTTTTTTTTTGGCGGGTGGTAATTGATTTGCGGTCCTATTAAAACCACGTTGTATTTGATTGAGTTTTTCTCAAATCGCTCCGTTTATTGTCTCTTCGTCTGAGATAAGGATAGCCACCAGATAAAGGAATCAGTTGAGAATTATCCTAGACTCTGTAGAGCTTGGAATCGTCAATCGATCTGGCGTATCGCGCCTGTTTGATGAATTCAAAATAATGTATTGTTAAAAAGGGTATGATAGTTTAAGCTTGAATTTGTCAATACTTTGCCTAAAAAAATTTCATTCCGATCGAAGATTATGAGTTATTCTGATGTGCGTGAGGTTGAATGGGTAAAATTGGCTAATGTGTGTGCTACTTTAAGTAATTTAATTTTGTTTCCTCCCCCAGAAATATAATAGAAGGCATAAAAGACGACCCTTAAAAGGCTCGAGAAAAACTGTCTCTCTAGCCATCGAACCTTCTTCAGAGCTGGATATCATTATTTGCTGCTCGGTCTTAATCGAGGACAGATGTCTCTTACCTAGCACACAGCTTTCAAGATGTGGGCGCTCTTGATACCACTGACATGCAGGGTCATGATGCATGTCATCCTTATAGAGCTTACCGTTTCAACGCCAAGAATGACAGGAGCCTTTGCCGGAGAATATGGAGCTGATCTAAAATTTAAGTCCTCCATTTGAACTGCCCTACTGCATCAGTGGTCTAAACTCAAGGTGGTATCAATTTCTGGCATTTCAAAATTACCCCTCACTCGTAAGTCATTGTTTAACTGCTTGAAACTTGATCTTAACCCTGAGAGATCGGAGCACTGCTATAGCAGTGGAAGAAATTTGTTCTACCCTTGTATTCTAAATGAATATCCTTCATTTAGAATACAAGGGTACATATTCTTAAATATATTTATGTTGTAAAAATATATATTTTTTGTTTTTTTGTTGTTTAAAATAAATATTTATCACGAATGTCCGAATCGTAAATATATCTCAGCACTAGATAAACAATTATATTTTTTTCTCGTAGCGCTCTCAGGGTTAAAATGACTTGAACTTTAAATTTGTAAACTTGGTCTTAACGTTATTTTTTATATTTTCACATATATTTGTTTATTAATGGTAAATTAACGTAAAAATTACAAATAATTATATTCCTTTATTGACCCTTTTTTATTTCTAATACGTTCTTATCTAAAGTTAAATCTTGATACTCTCCTCTAAAATAAATTAAATCAAACGAGAATATTTTCTTCGGAAATAAGTAATGTTTTGACATAAGTTATAAAAGTTCCTTCGAAAAACTAGGTAAAAGTATTACTCAAGAGGAGTTAGTAGAATAATACCAAGCTGCCATGCACCATAAATTATGATCGGGGCTATTCTACGTGAAATAATCACATAATTATGGAGTACGCCAAAGTATTTAAAAAAAAATCATGACATGTATTAATCAACAAAATTCACGTATATTCTTCCACTTCACGTTTTGCATGTCTTGACTTGATATTTAAAAGCAGATCATTTCACTATGAACCCAATACAAAATTTCGTAGACATACACTTCCTCTTCCTGGTCTCATGTCAGGTCCCCCCAACGTTGACTATCACCTGAGAGTCAGCATATTTGTCCTCGGCAGCACGAAAAAGATTCCCAACGCTCCTTATACCAGTCAAATCACGTATATTGCGGTGCCAGGAGATTTGCCTCCTGCCAACACCTCTTCGACCCTCTATTTTGCATTGGATGATCAGGTGCAGTAATTTATACTTTTCTCCTCTAAGTACATGATCCAAATAAGACACCTTTTAGATTTTAATATAACCCAAATAAGACACTTTTCGGATTTAATAATAGCCAGCAACTCTCTATCAACTTTGTTTCTTTGAAGAATCCTTGTGTTGCTGACCATATCCATCCAGGGTATCCGTAGCATTCTCCGGTGTATCCACGTTTTGAATGCTTCCAGTCAGTTTATACTACCAACTTTGAGGGTCCATGATTCCACTCCGTATAATAACATTGGCCAAACGTAGCATTTGACTAACCATTGTCTAAGTTTCAAGTTTAGATTATCATCGCAGAATACGCTTCTCATTTTATTAAAAGTGGCACGAGATGTTTCAATTCTGCACTTGACTTCAGTTTCTGGGTCGAGGCCTTCCACTAGGGTACTTCCGAGTAGACATATACAAACGCCTTCCTTCCGTGGTTGCAGTCCTAAGACTGGTTTGCAGCAATTTGAACTCTTCTCCTCCATTCCCCCCTGTCCTGTGCGGCTCTTTTTAAGTCTGTGTATGTTGAGCAGCGCACGTCCACCAACAGGTCCTCCAGGTACTCTCGGCGTGGGCGTCCCCTAGAGTTTGTCCCCTCGGTCATGCCCTCCATTGTGGCATGCAAGAGGCCCTCTTGTCGTATTATATGACCGATCCATCTTGCACGCCTTTCGGACAGGATCCTGAGCAGGTGCCTTCCTCCTTCGATTCGTTGGAGAACCTCTTCATTTGTGATGCGGTCTCTCCAGGAAATTCCTAATAGTCTTCTATAGGACCACATATCAAAAGCCTCTAGTCTTCGTCTATCTCTTTCGGATAGGCACCATGTCTCGCAGCCGTACATCAAGATACTCCATACATAGGTCTTGATGAGGAGTATTCTCAGTTTAAGGTCTATATTATTTGATTCTATTATTTTCGACCTTTTATTAAATGCAAGTCTAGCCTGATGTATACGGCTGTCAACCTCGCTCTTCAACGACCGTCCTATGTTATTTTGCTCCCGAGGTAGACAAACTCCTTGGTGTTCTTTAGTGGTTTACCCGACATCACTATTCTCATCTGGTGCTGCGCTCGGCCTACAGTCAGCAGCTTTGTTTTGTCTTTATTTATCTTCATACTGTAGTTATTTTGAAGAATGCTTTCCATAGTTGTTAAGGCCTCTTGTAGTTCCTCTTCACTTTCAGCAACCATAGCAATATCGTCAGCGAACCTTATCATGTCCACCTTTTGCCCGTGTATCTTTACACCTTCTCTGTGACTCATTATTTAAAAAATACAAACGCCTATTATTTAAAAAAAAAAAAATTTTAATATCAGTTTTTTGATAAATTTAAAAAATTTAATTTGGTTTGGTTTTATGAAATAAAACAACTTCTATTAAATTCTGTTAAGTTTCTTATATATTTTTAAAAGTCCATTTTAAAAGTTTTAAGTTCTATCAGATAAAAGTCAACAAAGATCAGCTAGTATATATTTCTAAAATATGCAGATATAAACAATTCTGGCGTTTTAAAAAATATACAATAAATAAAAAAATGCTGATAGCAAAAAAAAATACAAGTCCTTTTTTGTGAACTTAAAAAGTATAATTTAAACCAAACTTAAAAAAAATCCAAAATGGTAAGTTGGGTAAAGTGTGATGAGTTCCTTCAACTACCTTTATTTAAAATTATGATGTGTTAAGTAAATTTTTCAAGTCTTCTTTTTTCCCATGTTTGCTATGTTACAAAACGGTGCAGGTTTTTAATAATGGAAATATATCATAACTAACATTTTACAATTTAACACATACAATTTTGGGAGCACATGTGGTAAAAAAGTGTAAAAAAGAAAAGATAAAACGTAACAAGTATCTATAAAAGTAAATGTTTAGTTAACGTTAGCGAACGGCAAAATTTACGAAGCTGACAAAAATAGTTTTTTTTTATACCCAGAACTTTTAACTTTGTATTGACATGAAGCCATTTTCCTTGTGGAAATATTTTTTTACACACTCTAGTCTTCTAGAGTGAAGCAATCGACACACGAACTTTTCCCATTAAATTATAAGAAAGTTTCAGGAAAAGTCGAAAGGGTAGCTGGGTTAAGTCTCTCGGTATTCTAGAATAAAACTACAAAGTGAAAATTAAACAGGGTAAACTTAAAGGAAAGGAAACCAATTACTTTATTGACTACTTGTCTATCTATTATTTTAATAAATACCAGAATTTAAAATTTAACTCGTATTTAAATACAAATTATATTTTCTAAATTTGTTTCCTATTTATATTTTCATTTAAATATGATTTATGGCGTATCTTTACTGATTTTCTTTTTCACCCAATCTCCAGCTGTTTTTTTTTATATTCATAGTTCCTTCAAATATCTTTCTCAGTTTCTCAGTCACGTGCTTTTTTTTTTGTTTCAGCGGGGAAGATTAGTTTAGACAGTCTTGTATTTACGTCGTGTACTAGGCGATCGATCTTGAACCTCTTTTGTTGTGTTAAATTCATGCTTGGTTTCTCAGGGATAACCCTTAATATTTTTATGAGATCTTAGAAATAATTAACACCTACATACTACTTATAACTAGATAACAATTCTTACACTAATTATTTAGCCAAAACAAGTCCACTCGTTCAGGATACTTGTATTCCATCACATTCACTCAGACCTTGGTCGTCCTAGCTAATATAATTTTAACCCTTAACTATAGAATTTCAAGATATAATATAAGTATTTTTATTTAGTAATTATGGTAATATCCCAAATTTTTATAAGTTTGTTGACTGTGATTATAGTAAATATATACTGTAGTACTATGATTATAGTAAATATATAGTATTATCAATGAACATCATCAATTAATCATAGATCATTCAATGGGAAACTCCAGAATCAGGTGAAAATACTCTTCTAAAGTTTTTGTTTTCGGTCGTCTGACTTCTATGCCTAAAGATAAAGTTTAAAATTAATTTTAATGCTTTTTCTTGGTTCATTCTTTATGGCTCAGGGTCGTGATATTTTCGGCACCTTTGCCTAACTCATTCCACATTAATTCTCCTTCTCCACAGTTCTGCCGCCGCAGAAGACCTTGCGCGTTCCCCATTTAGTCAGTCAATCGGGTTGGTGGTTTACATCTAGATTGTCGTTTCTCAACACTACCCGTTAGCAAGAGTCCCTTAAAATTCTCCTCACCTCAGCGGGCTGTAATGGTTATAAGAATGTATACGTTCCCCATTTAGTCAGTCAATTGGGTTGGTGGTTTACATCTAGATTGTCGTTTTTCAACACAACCCGTTAACAAGAGTCCCTTAAAATTATCCTCACCTCAGCGGGTTGTAATGGTTATAAGAATGTATACGTTCCCCATTTAGTCAGTCAATCGGGCTGGTGGTTTACATCTAGATTGTCGTTTTTCAACACAACCCGTTAACAAGAGTCCCTTAAAATTCTCCTCACCTCAGCGGGCTATAATGGTTATAAGAATGTATACGTTCCCCATTTAGTCAGTCAATCGGGCTGGTGGTTTACATCTAGATTGTCGTTTCTCAACACAACCCGTTAGCAAGAGTCCCTTAAAATTCTCCTCACCTCAGCGGGTTATAATGATTATAAGAATGTATACATCTAATTTTGGCTTACTTTATTTTTACTCAATCAAAATTTGTTTATTGGTTTGATTATTTTGTTATACTTATACCAGTACATGTATATTAAGTTATTTTTCTACTCTCAAAAAACGGTTGGTAAGACCTGATTAGATTTAATAAACACGAGTTAACAACCTTAAGGAAAAATGCTTTAAATATGTTGCATGGTCTCATGGAAAATATTCCCATTGACGTTGAGCTTTTATACTCTCATACATTATATTACATATTCAAATCAATACCACTTAGAGATTTCTTGAGATGTCATCTTTATGTATAGTCGTATTATTCATATTAAATTCAACAAATTAAAAAGTGTAGTATAGCTTAAAGCAATATATAATTTATTTAAAAAAATATTTTATTTACAATAACGATCCACTGCTGGATGAAGTTCTCCCCAAGCTGACTACGAGTAGTTCGGTTTTTTGCTCGTTGATGCCATGTGATGCTGCCATGCTTCCTGATTCCATCTATCCAGCGTACCTTCGGTCTTCTTCTGGGCCTCTTTATGCCTCTTGGGTACCATTGGATTATTTCGGATGTCCATCGGGAGTCTGACATTCTGGCTACGTGTCCGGCCCAGCAACACATATATAATAGGAAATCTATATTTAAGGCTTATTTATTTATTTTCATATTATAGGGCGTGGCTAGTAGACAACATAGTCTTACCCCATATCAATTGAATCTTTTAGGTAAAAAACCGCTGAATAAGGCATAATTTTTTCAGCCTATCAACGTCCACGTTGACGATACTGCCTCCTGTAAAAAATCAATAGTACTGGCAAACATATTGTTACCAGACTGGTACCCTTTAAGTTTTTTTTTCGGGTGCCATCGGGAATTCAACCCAAAACCAAAGTGTTAAACAATCCTTAGGTGATAACCAGTCTCGAAAGTTTCTTCAAAAATCTGGGTAATTATGAGAATCAAATCCGCAACCACCAGACTGGTAACCAAGCGTTTTACCAACAAAGTAACATAGGTTGATAGTTTTACCAATTCACCGATTAAAGTGAATTTTTCACAAAAATTTAAAAAGTCGTTAATTGAAACGTAAAAACTTTTGAAAAAGGTTGGTTCACGTTTGAAATACAAAATACTTCGTCTATTCATATTGAAGAGCTTCACAAAACATCCATGAAGGTTACAACACGATAGAAAAAAAAAACATTTAAAAGAGCTTTTATTGAAACGACCTCAAAAGCTTTTGTTCAAACACTAAAGCTTTTTGTCAACTTGACCCCTGAGTCACTTAAGCCACAAAAGTAAAGGGCTTAGGTTTTAAATCTAGATTTAAGATAGAAATTATTAGATTTTAGTTTCAATTAATGAAAAGGGCGATATAAGAAAATATCTTACTACAAGTTTTATTCTTTTTTTCGGGATAAAAATATAGGGTCGTTCAAAATAATTTTAAGACGTTAAATGAACGTTTAAATACTCGTACATTGACGACCTTCGTGACTTTTTTTCAAGACGCTTTTTACCCAACTTGGGTATTGCTGATTGGATTCCCGTTGGTACCCATTTTCTTCAAAAAAGGGTTTTATTCTGGTATTTCCCTTTAGGCATTTTCCTAATGAAGAGATAGCCACATAGTAATAAACCCCTTCAGGCTGTTATATATATTCAATGAACGTGTTACACCATTACCAAAAAGAAGATTTTTTTGGCTTAATTGGTCAGAAGCTTGTCTTCCGCCCAATGGTTTCACTTCGTTTCCCGATGGTACTAAAAAAACGAATATTTAGTCTTTTTTAAGAGTTTGTGTCCTAACTATACTAACGTGAAACATGTGTGAATTTCGTTGACTGGCCAAGCGTGGTAATATTTTAAAGATGTACGATGACAAACTGTAAGTTTCGTGCCTATTCTAATGGTTTATTGCCTTGCCTGATTTTTTAACCGAAGCCTTATCTTCCAATCAGGCTCTTCAACAAAACAAATGAATAATTGTTTTACAAAAAAAATATATTTACATTCCTAGCTTGCTTCTTGGTCAAGGTAATTCATGTACTCCTGCATTGGCAACGAGATACAGATCTTGATACTAGACAGTAAAAAGACATGTTTTAGGAGTTTCTATTAAAACTTTTGCAAACTAAAGTTTTTCGTTTTTGTATGCGAAAAAGTTATATTTGAAAATTATATAAATTATTTTATTTCTCAGTTTCTTCTACTGTATAAAAAAATGTCAAATGCACTAAAAACCATCTCGGTTTAATAAAAAAAAAACAATCTACCTACAATCACATTTAAGAAGTCAAAACATGAAAGTTTTCAAATTGAAAATCTTCTCAAACAACACGAGCAAGAAAATAATAAAACTGGCAAAGCGGGCGAAGCATTGCAATTAGGCGAGTTTCAGTGCAAGTGTTTGCGAAAGTGACTGCCACGCTAAGCCAAGTGCTAAATTCGTTGCAAACTTTTCATCCCCTTTTTGAAAGCATACTCTGGCGTAGGCTTCTGCAATGCGACTGTATTTTGTGACTGTAGAAGTATACACAGAGTAGGTACACTTTCGCCGAAACCTTCGCATTTATAAAGTTAAACAAAGTGACAGATTTTATTTACCTGTCAACAGCAGAACGGGTTTTAATGACGTCAGTATCAAATTTGTAATAGGTTGTCTAAAGGTCAATACTGACATTTCTTACCGCCGACAACTACAGGCAGTGCTTTTGCTTTTAAAATTTACTGGAGGTTTTGTATTTAATTAATATTATATCTAACCATTTCGTAGTGAAATACTGATATTTTTGCATTTTATTTCAGTTTCTTTGCCATAAATAAATATAGGTTTGTTGAGAGAAACATAGTATATTTCATTATATTT